>VIAB01011046.1:16385-32583 GCA_009801035.1 Oophaga pumilio
GCCAGTATGGGGCCCCGAAATTCCTAGTGGCAGCCCTGTACATACGTCTGGGCATGCAGGGTTTTCCTTTTACCGTGTAGAAAGGAGGAGATGGACTGGATCCCGTGGCCCCTGCTGCTTTCCATTGTTTCACCTCCTCAATAGGAGTCTTCTTCTGTTCTTCCCACAATTTTTCTTCAGGTGTTCTTGCTATTTTTGGGTCTGGGTACCGATCTGGATGCTCCAGCTTGTCAGCCTCAATCATCCGCTTCTTTCTTCGTCTTTGGTAATCGAGATGGGCTTGAGCAGCTTGCTCCTTGGCTTTTGCTCTAGTAAGGGCCATCACCACAGCTCGTGAGGTTCCTTCTGATTCTTCCATCTTCTCCTGCCACTTTGGTGACACATTCTTCATGGCTGCAGCTTTGGCAGCCTGGTCTGCCAGGTGGTTTCCCCTGGCTTCTCTAGAGTCCAGTTTTCCATGTGCTTTGACCTTGACAACAGCAATCTGAGAGGGTTCTTCCAGGGCCTCCATCAATGTCTTGATCCATACAGCATGTTTTACTGGTGTTCCCGCAGCCGTGATGAATCCTCTAGTTTTCCACAGGAATCCAAAGTCATTTGAGATGCCATGTGCATATCTTGAGTCGGTGTAGATATTGGCTGTAGTCCCTGCTGCCAAATGACAGGCCTCTATAAGGGCCACCAGCTCAGCTTCCTGTGCTGACATATGGGGTGGTAAAGCTTCAGCCATGAGGACTTCTGTTTCTGTGGTAACTGCATACCCTGTGTGGAATTTGCCTTGAGGGTCTGCAAAGCGAGAGCCATTAGTCCATAAGTGAAGGGCTGGGTCAAGAAGCGGGTGTGACACCAAGTTTTCTGGAGTTGAAGTTTCCAATTTCAAAATTTCCAGACAATCATGAGGTCCTGTACAGGGAAGCTCTTCTTCTCCCCCCTCAGAAAGTGGAAGCAAAGTGGCAGGATTGATAATAGTACATTTCTTGAAAGTAATATTGGAAGGCAACAACAATGAGCATTGCAGGCAGAGATGTCGCTGATGCGTAAGGTGTTTGGGAGAGGTCTGTTGTAGAACTGCAGAGAGGTCGTGGCCAGCTTGAATGACCAAATCATGCCCAAGAACAACATCAGCAGATTTGTCCAGAAGAATATGAGCAGCATGAACTGCCTTGAGACATGTTGGGGCTGTACGAGCCACAGGGTCCAGACGAGCTGAATAGTAGCCTAAAGGCCGGTACTTATCAGCATGACGTTGAGCTAGAACTCCAGATGCGTGTCCCCCGGATTCAGACACGAAGAGATGAAAGGGTTGAGTGTAATCCGGGATGCCTAAGGCAGGAGCAGAGATAACACTCTCCTTGAGTTGCTTGAAGCACTGTCTTTGTTGTTCATAGACATCTGGATACGGGGCATTACGCCAGTCTGGACCTCCATTCTTGAGACAGTCATACAGAGGTTGCATGAGTCTGGAGGCATCGGGGATCCACTGTCTGCAGTAGGTGATCAGTCCAAGGAAGGTCTGCATGGCAGAGTAAGTCTCAGGATAGAATATCTCTCGGATGGCCTGCTTCCTTTCTTCAGTCAAGTGTCTGGTCCCTTGCGATATGCAGTGGCCTAGGAAGACAACCTTCAGTTGGCACCATTGTACCTTATTCTTAGAGACCTTGCAGTTAGCTGAATGAAGGAACATTAGGAGAGATGTAGACGCCTCTTCCAGATTATCATCAGTTCCACAGAGTAGAAGATCATCCACGTATTGTAGAAGGGTGACATGTGGGTTTCCTTGGATCCAAGGATCCAGGACCAGTTTCATGGCCTGTGTAAACTGGTTAGGCAAGTTTTGAGCTCCCTGCGGAGTCCTGGTCCACGTGAGCTGCGAACCCTGGAAGGTGAAGGCAAAGAGAAACCAGGAGTCTTCATGTAGGGGCACGCTGAAGAAGGCATTAGCCAAGTCAATGACAGTGAACAATGTTGCTGTTGTGGGTACTTGGGACAAGAGAGTATAAGGATTAGGTAGCACTGGGGTTTCCAGGATAGTAGCTGCATTCACTGCTCTCAAATCCTGCACCAGACGGTACTTTGGAGGTTCTCCTGGAGCCGTCTTCTTTTTGACAGGAAACAGAGGTGTATTACATGGGGATACACATCTTATCAGAACTCCAGATTTCAGAAGAGAAGAAATTTGAGCGCCCAGATCTTGTGCGGCCTTGAGAGGGTACTGGGGCAAGCATGGGTACTGATGTCCAGGCTTCAGATGCACTTTGACTGGTGGTACTTGTAGTAGTCCTACATCTTCTGGACCGTTAGACCACAGAGAGTCTGGATACTGGGAAGGGTCGAGGAAACCCTTGGGGAAAGTTTCTGGTTGTATTATCATCATCATCAGAGGGAAAGCCTTCAGGACACAACAATCTTCTGTACCCTGTTGTGAATTAGGGTCCTGTAGGAGGAGTTCCATACCTTGCTCCCCAAAGGTAATGGTAGCTTTCATCCTCTCGAGTAGATCGGCTCCAAGTAGGTTGACAGGACAGGTTTCAGAAACCTCGTAAGTACTCCAGTAAAGGGTCCTGCAGACACTGGGACAGTGAGTGGAGAGGCAATCCGCTGGCCTTCCACTCCAATACATGTGAGAGTTTCAGAAGACAGGGATACTGATGGTGGAAGTTGTGTAGAGGAAATGACGGAAGTGGCCGCCCCAGTGTCCACTAGGAACTTTAGAGGTTGATGGTCCACCTGTAAGGTGACTGTCCCACAGGCCGCAGAAAGGTGCGTAACAGGAAAGGTGGACACTGGTTGGCCGGCCCGTCATTGATGTGGGGGCGGCCTTTCATAATAGTCTTGACGTCTGTTGTCATAATTACTCCTGGAGCTGGGGCCGTTTCTGCGGCGTGAACAGTCTCTGAGGACATGATTTGGGCTACCGCATTCGCAACACAGCATACGACCTTCAGGGTCTCGGACTGGTCTTCTGCCACGTTGATTGGATCTTCTGTCATGGCCCTGCTCCTGTCTTCTTGATACAGGTGGGGAATCCCCTCCACTGCCTCTCACCATCACCCATTTTATCCCTGGCTGGTTGTTGGGTGGGTAGCCTTCCTGAGCTTGGTAAACCATGGTAGGGGCTGATATGGCCTTTTTCTTAGATTTGGCTTCCTTTTCCCGTGCAGCCATCTCTTTCCTGTTTCTGTAGAGCCTTGTGGAAGGCTTTCACAATAGTGACTGCATCAGTGAATGATGAGGATCGGATTTCGGGGCGTTTACCAATCACTTCTTCCTTCAGTTTGTCCCGGAGTCCATTAATAAAAGAATCCACTAGAAGAGTAGCCTGAGTTTTCACATGGGAACTGTATCCCAAATCTTTGAAATACATTTCTAGTCGGGCAGCATATGCTTCCACAGATTCATCAGCCTCCTGCTGGACATCGCCTAGCAGACCAGACGGGGTCTGTACAAGGTCTTTTGCCCAGTCTTTCAATTGCTTAATGTACTCAAGGCCGGACTCATAACTGTTGAGGGATCCTGCTTTGGCAGAATCCAAAGCTTTTTCAATAGTGGGCAGGAAATGTTCCAGAACCCTGATTGATGTAATACCCGAGAGGTCTGCCCAGGTAGCACCATAAATGGACTGTGTCCGCACCAAGCGCCTGGCATACTGCATCGGGAACTTAGATGGGTCTGGGAGTTTGGAAACTAGAGCATCTACTTGCACTGGGATGAAAGGTTGATACTTGATAGCCCCTAAAGGTCCAGGAACTGTTTGGAAATAGGGTTGGGGATCCATATTTTCTGCATCAGCAATCACCGGGTTGGATGGCAGAGCTGATGGTATCACAGGGTGTTGGTATTGGGGAGACTGGGGGCCTCAGGAGTCAGTTGTTGGGCAGCCAGAGGCATAGCCTTCTGCACAGCTGGGCTTCGTATACAGACAATCCGTACAGAGTCCAGTTCGTGGTCCAGGGTTCGAAGGCCATCCTTTAAGGAAGACACATGTTCTTGCATACAGAGACCGAGAGGGTATCCAAAATTGCCAGAGGATATCAGCGGAATAGACAAGGTGCGACTGGGCATATTTTGGAATTTTACTTTGCCCGCATGTATCAGAACTGAACGAAGGGTGGATCTGAGGATCGCTTGTGACTCTCCCGGATGTGCTGGGTCATAGAGAGGGCCCACAGCATGTATGACGATATCTGCGGGCAAATCAGCACGGGTGACCGTAGTTTGTCCGGGGGAAAGTGGGCCATACGCAGACAAGTGAGCATTACAATCAATAGTGAAACTAGGGCCAGCTGCCACAGCCATTTTTCATGCAAGAACACCGGCGTTGGTGAGATTAGAATTAGCTGGGTTGACTATGGCTCCAACCTGGTGAGTCAGAATGCCTCCGTAGCCTATGGACAGGGTAACTGGATAGCCAGTCGGGCCGATATAGGTCTGTGAATGGCAAGTCTCCCAGATCTCAGGCCCGAAGGGGGTTGGGCCTACATCAGAGAAGGCAGTGGAGCCGACCCTATCCCGGCGACGGGGGTGTGGGGTTGACTCGTCCCACCTCACACTCGAGGAGCGTGGTACCCTAGGGGTCGGTGTAAGAACTGGGGGACTCAGGGAGCTAGGAGACTGAATATGGGCATTCTGCGGATCCTGGGCCCATCGATCACCTGCCTCTGATCCTTCCTCCTCGGCTACATGCGTCCGGATGCTACTCAAACGGGACCTGAATTCCTCGGAGTTGATAATATCTGCCATACTAGGTGTACGGGGAGGGTTTACCGGTGGGCGCGGTGGAGCTGCAGGTGGGCCTACTGGGAACAGAGGAAGGACACCAACTTCGGGGGCAGATGGCACCGGGCTAGTCTCATGGACTGAGGCCTGAACTAGAACCTTTTCTGGATGGGCAGATGGTTGGTAATAGGCACCGGAGGGGATATAGGCCTGCTTGTGAATTTCCGGGTGTGCCAAGATGGCTGCCAGTGGGAGTGGGAGGTGTTCCGCTTCTGGGGGCAGACCGGGCATTGCCCTGGGGGTGGCCCGCCCCACAGACACGACAGAACTCCACCCAGGGTGGGTTTTGTTCACTACACACACACGACAAACCCAGTAGGGCGGGGATCTACTGTCGGCACCATTATAGGGCGGTGGCTGGGGACTTGGCACAGTGACAGGCATGAGGGGTGCAGCGGCCATTTTAGTCACATCAACAAAATCACCTTCTGAACATTTAATATATCCGAACAAAGGCTCGGCACCTTCTGAACCTCCTGCACCATCTACCTCTTTCCAGCCCTCAACTTTCAAATCATTCGCTACTCTGAGATGTGCTTGAGCTTGGTGCAGGAGTCCCTCATCACATAACTTTCCCTTCTTTTGTGTTACATATTCTTTCCACACTGAAGGCTGGAGTCTCCCTGTACCGTGCAGACCCATCATCTTATACAAATTCCTCACATTCTTAACAGCCTTCTTTCCTTCCCGTGACTCAACTAGCTCACAGACTCCCACAGACCCTCCCTCTAACTTGTGAGGTCTTTCAGATTTAAACAGACGCAACATAATTCAACAGAGTGCAATGATCTGTCGCGACTCAGACCACCGGTGCCACTGGCAGGTTACCACCCGTCACCGTGGAGCCCTGCTCCACACGCTGACAAGACAGAGAGCCCTACTCAATACTGTCCCTTCCCTAACCGTGGGTGATAACTTTACAGCACAGTTCACCGTAATACTCTGACACTTACAGCGGGCCGTCTCCTTGTGAGACTCCCCTGTTGAGACAAAGAGACCTTTCTCAATTTGTCACTGACTAGACTACCATGTGCGTCCTCTTACCCCACTCAACACTTCAAAATCTAAAATTTGTCCCAACTATATTCTAACAGTCACGGGAGACAGCTATCTAGACTCGAGTTCAGTGAGAGTTCAGTGACCGGAGGAGGTGATATTCACACGAGTGCGCGCAGGCACGCGCTGTCACTCGGTCTCACTTGCTGGTTCGGAGCGTGGCACGGGATCGCCCTCGGTCTCACCACTCGACCGGTCACTCACCCAGACCCAAATAGACAACACAGCAAGGCCAACAATGACTGATACACAGGCAAGTGGGACGCATATAAAATATATGATCTCAACTTACCGTGTTCAACGGAGGCTGCAGTCCTCGCACTCAGTCACCGCGGGTACCACCGTGAAGTCCTCAGGACGGGTCCAGGCGAGTGGCAATCCACTGGCCACGCCCCAAGATGGGCACCAATTGTCGGGGTCGTCTCGACAAACCACTCGTCCTTCAGTCACTCCAAATTAGATTATGAGCATGGGTTGAACATCAAAGAATGAGTCAGACAACAAGCTGATTCAAACTAAGAGCAAGCTCAAGAGACTACTAGCAGGCAGCCATCTCAGCAAGTTCTGTCTTTATTTCTACAACATAACATTATATACACAGTAAAACAGGGTGGAGTAGAGGGCAGGATTAGGCGGGGTAAGCTGCATATATCTAGTTTCTGGCCATTTCTGATTGGTCCTCATTCCACAGGTCTTGTATCCAGGCAGACTGTGGTGACCTCATCTTTAGCTGATACAACATTTCCTGGAATTAAGTTTCATTTCTTCAGAAATATGTATTGGCCAGCACTGGCACCATCTTAGCTTAAGTTTCGTTTCTGATACAATATTCGACAAGGAAAACTTTATTGTTTCAAAATGGTAGCAAAACAAAGGAAGCTAGACAGTATAAAAAATATATATATTGTCCCTGACACCAGTAACTGAAATATGTAAGTCTTTACTTTATGTACAGACAATTATAAAACAAAAGGGATTACTGTAATTGTCTCATTCTGTAACATCTCTATATACTTTTGTAAACACTGCCTATTCTTTTGGAGTAAAATATAAAACTTTACTAGCTTTGTTCTCCTTGCTCTAATCGTATACCCACATCCTCCGAATAAGTCAATGCTAGTGATTGGGGTTGGCTCCTGACCCGATATTAATTAAAATCAGGAGCTGGTGGCAGCGAAGTGTGTTCTGGGGTATCTGGGAGACTCTGGCAGTGACAGACGGCGGTTTATTAGTGTATTTCCCCGCCTGTGACGGGAAAAGGATATTGCTCTCACTGGTAGCATGCCCAATAGCCAGTACATATCCAGGCGGCCTGTCTGGCGACTACTTATCCTAGGTGCAGTTCCCTGACTGACGTGAGGGTAAGGAGGGTGCCAGAGAGCTGCTAGTTCTGAACTGGAACTGGAAAGTGGGATAATAAATTCCCCCAAAAGGAACTGGGGGCAACCAAACACCCCCAGTTCATGACAGATGATCAGAATAAGGTCAAGGTAAGGCAACAATAGATCACCAAGCCAACCACTAGGCACAGAGAAAAGAAACCACACTGAGCTGAAGCTACGACTGGCAGCTATCTGGGGATGCCAGCCCAGTCAAGTTGCTGAGTAATCAAGGGAACAGGTAGCACCTGACGAGAGCTCAGCATGACCCAGTCTCAGATTAGACGACCAAGCAGTCAATCAAAACACAGACAGTTCAGCACGCCCCTGCACTAGACTGGATGATTAAGTTGTCAGTGCACACACAGCTCAGCACGCCCCTGCACTAGACTGGACGACTCAGCTGTGAATCATTGTGTCCTAAGACACACTGAAGGGTGGAAATGTTACATAGAGATAGTTCACTGGTGGGCAACTAGATTATGACAAAGGATGGAAGGCCTACCATATGATGAGAAGTTGAAAAAAGTTGGGTATGTTTAGCTTAGAAAAAAGACTTCTCAGAGGAGATCACATGTATATTTGTCTGAGATGGTTTAGTGAATCCTGCACTGCATTGACCCTTGAGGTCCCTTCCAACTCTAACATTCTATGATTCTATGATTGTACAAAGGACTGACACATAAATTACTCTAATGAAATATCATACTAAGGACCAGTGCCACTCATTATGGGTGGAAGAAAGGCAATTCTGGCAGTAAAACAGGAAAGGGTTCTTTACAGTTAGAACACTTAGACTGTGGAATGCCCTAACGAAAGAAATAGTAATGGCAGACAGTACAACAGTTTTAAAAAAAAGGGGCTGGATGATTTCCTAAGTACATATAACATTGTGGGTTATAGATAAATGTAGCGACAAAATGTACAGTACAGACCAAAAGTTTGGACACACCTTCTCATTCAACGATTTCTCTGTATTTCCACGACTATGAAAATTGATTGAGATTGAGTCTCCAAACCAAACTATGACAGTACACCCATTTCTACGAGTGGCCACCAGACCCTCAGAAACTCCTGACGTCACTCTCTCATCAGGAGATTCATAGTTACATAGGTTGAAAAAAGACCTAGCTCCATCAAGTTTATCCTTCACCAAATATACAGTACAGACCAAAAGTTTGGACACACCTCATTCAAAGATTTTTCTGTATTTTCAGGACTATGAAAATTGTAGAATCACACCGAAGGCATCAAAACTATGAATTAACACATGTGGAATTATACATTACACTTTACAAAAAAGTGTGAAACAACTGAAAATACATCTTATATTCTAGGTTCTTCAAAGTAGCCACCTTTTGCTTTGATTACTGCTTTGCACGCAGAAAAGGTGAACGGATGGACTCTACATGCCTGGTTCCCACCGTGAAGCATGGAAGAGGAGGTGTGATGATGTGGGGGTGCTTTGCTGGTGACACTGTTGGGGAATTATTCAAAATTGAAGGCATACTGAACCAGCATGGCTACCACAGCATCTTGCAGCGGCATGCTATTCCATCCGGTTTGCGTTTAGTTGGACCATCATTTATTTTTCAACAGGACAATGACCCCAAACACACCTCTAGGCTGTGTAAGGGCTATTTCACCAAGGAGAGTGATGGGGTGCTACGTCAGATGACCTGGCCTCCAGTTACCAGACCTGAACCCAATCGAGATGGTTTGGGGTGAGCTGGACCGCTCACCGCTTCAATTTTAAATAAATCCCCAACAGTGTCACCAGCTAAGCACCCCCACACCATCACACCTCCTCCTCCATGCTTCACGTTGGGAACCAGGCATGTAGAGTCCATCCGTTTACCTTTTCTGCGTGCAAAGCAGTAATCAAAGCAAAAGGTGGCTACTTTGAAGAACCTAGAATATAAGACAGATTTTCAGTTGTTTCACACTGTTTTGTAAAGTGTAATGTATAATTCCACATGTGTTAATTCATAGTTTTGATGCCTTCAGTTTGATTCTACAATTTTCATAGTCCTGAAAATACAGAAAAATCTTTGAATGAGGTGTGTCCAAACTTTTGGTCTGTACTGTATATTTGGTGAAGGATAAACTTGATGGAGCTAGGTCTTTTTTCAACCTATGTAACTATGAATCTCCTGATGAGAGAGTGACGTCAGGGGTTTCTGAGGGTCTGGTGGCCACTCGTAGAAATGGGTGTACTGTCATAGTTTGGTTTGGAGACTCAATCCTGTGACATGTTGCTGTGTTGTCGGTTCTTCTGTCTTCTCAGCTGTTGCCTTTTCTTCCCTGCCCTAATGTTGATGGTTTCTGTTGTCTTTGTTTTCTTTTCTTGGTTTGCTCCTATGCAAATGTTTCTCATTTTCCCATTTTGGTTTATTCCATCACATTTTGGGTGGGATTTTATGTTTACCCTACCCTTTATTGCTCTCCCTTGCTTACTATACCTCTTGGTGAATGTGTGTTCAGGAGTTCCAGCCTCCTTGTTTGGTAAAATCCAGTTGTATTCTTGCACTGAGTCTGTTTGATTTCCTTTCCAGTACTTTTTCCTTCTACCACTGTTAGGCTTCTTGGAGCTTATACTTGTTCCTTTTATTTTTGGTTCTCCTTAGCTTGCCTTCTTTGCCCTATACGAATGCGTTTTAGTTTTTCACCCAGGGTTTTCATATCTTACTTCAAATTTTCCTTTCTCTTTGTTGACAATGTGTTTCGGCCTCCTATCTGGTTCCTCAGGAGGTACGAGAAACCCCTCATCGGTCTATTAGGGAGTTAGGTCAGAGGTGGTGTTTTTAGTTGTGCAGCTAGGGCCTTTCTAGTCTGTTCAGAGTGTCACTTGGGAGGCATTCTCCCCTGTATGGATTCTCTGGTGGCTATCAAGATTTGCTTTCTGGTTAAAACATTTCACACATTCTGAACATGAAAAAGGCGTCTCCCGTGTGTGAATTCTCTGATATTTGTTAACAGTTGAGTTCACATAAAACATTCAGAACATGAAAAACGCTTCTCCTTTGTGTGACTGCTCTGGTGTCTAAAAAGATGCAATTTCGAGTTAAAAAATCTCTCACACTCTAAACAAGTTTTGGTTTAATATGGGTTTTCTGATGTGCGATAAGATTTGATTTCTGTATAAAACATTTCCCACATTCTGAACATGAAAAAAACTGCTCCCCTGTGTGAGTTCTTTGATGTCTAACAAGAATCCATTTCTGGTTGAAACGTTTCCCACATTCTGAACATGAAAAAAGCTTCTCTCCAGTGTGGGTTCTCTGGTGATTAACAACATCTGATTTCTGGTTAAAAAATTTCCCACATTCTGAACATGAGAAAGGCTTCTCCCCTGTGTGAGTTCTCTGATGTTTGTTAAGACTTGATTTCTCTGTAAAACATTTCCCACATTCTGAACATGAAAAAGGCTTCTCCCCTGTGTGGGTTCTCTGATGGCTATCGAGATGTATTTTCTGGTAAAAACATTTCTCACATTCTGAACATGAAAAAAACTTCTCCCCTGTGTGAGTTCTCTGATGTTTGTTAAGACTTGATTTCTCTGTAAAACATTTCCCACATTCTGAACATGAAAAAGGCTTCTCCCCTGTGTGGGTTCTCTGATGGCTATCGAGATGTGTTTTGTGGTTAAAACATTTCCCACATTCTGAACATGAAAAAGGCTTCTCCCCTGTGTGGGTTCTCTGATGGCTGTCGAGATTTGTTTTGTGGTTAAAACATTTCCCACATTCTGAACATGAAAAAGGCTTCTCCCCTGTGTGGGTTCTCTGATGGCTATCGAGATGTGTTTTCTGGTTAAAACATTTCCCACATTCTGAACATGAAAACAACTTTTTCCCTGTGTGAGTTCTCTGATGTTTGTTAAGACTTGAATTCTCTGTAAAACATTTCCCACATTCTGAACATGAAAAAGGCTTCTCCCCTGTGTGGGTTCTCTGATGGCTATCGAGATTTGTTTTCTGGTTAAAACATTTCTCACATTCTGAACATGAAAAAAACTTCTCCCCTGTGTGAGTTCTTTGATGTCTAACAAGAATCCATTTCTGGTAAAAATATTTCCCACATTCTGAACATGAAAAAGGCTTCTCCCCTGTGTGAGTTCTCTGATGCGTGATAAGACTCGATTTCTTAGTAAAACATTTACCACATTCTGAACATGAAAATGGCTTCTCTCCTGTGTGAGTTCTCTGATGTTTAAGAAGACTTGATTTCTCTGCAAAACGTTTTCCACATCGTGAACATGAAAATGGCTTCTCACCTGTGTGGGTTCTTTGATGTCTGATTAAACTTGATTTCTCTGTAAAACATTTCCCACATTCTGTACATGAAAATGGCTTCTCTCCTGTGTGAGTTCTCTGATGTTTGAGAAGACTTGATTTCTTTGCAAAATGTTTTCCACATCGTGAACATGAAAATGGCTTCTCACCTGTGTGGGTTCTTTGGTGTATAAGAACTTCTGATTTCTGGTTAAAACGTTTCCCACATTCTGAACATGAAAATGGCTTCTCCCCTGTGTGAGTTTGCTGATGTGTAAGAAGATTTGATTTCTGGTTAAAACATATCCCACACTTGAAACAAAAAAATCTATTCTCTGATGTGTGAATTTTTGGATGTTTAAACAAAGACTTGTCAAGGGGAAAACAATTTCCACATTCTGAAAGTGAAAATGGCTTCTTTGCTTTAGGAGCGATTTGTTTTTTAATGATTGTTTTGAGACTTTGATTTTCCTTAATAGTCGATAATGAATCAGAAGACAGGACCTGTTTCAATGGATCAGATGATAGATCTTTGCAGGGAAGGGATGATGGTATATCTGGAGTAATGGCATTCACTTCAATTGTATCCTGTGGGATCTTTAGATTATCAGATTTAAAAATTGAAGATGTCAGCTGTCCCTCTGATCTCCTGGTACAGTCATCTGCTAAGGATAAAAACAATTATTTTTTTTAATAAAATATCCTTGAAATTTGCATTTTTTAACATTTCTACTTCATCTGTTGATAAAAATGTCAAGTTACATAAAAATATTGAATTATTCACCAAGATATTGACAGTTCATAATCTAATAGAAAACCTCATAGGTTGAACCAGTAGAGCGTGGTGTTCAACTGTTTGTTCATTCTACCTCCCAAATCTGGAATAAAAAGCCACCAAACAATGTTACATAGGCATACATAATACCAATAGAAACTTTTACTCGCCTTCAAAAAACAAGCCCCAGTCAGGTCCATCAACTGTCAATGGAAAAACTGAGGTTTCCACATTATTAGTTGCTCAAAGGCTCTTGAAAAGGAACATGGCTTCCATAAACCAGTTCAGCAATATCTGCTCTCCCAAAGTCAAATCTCCCAGTCACTTCTGACCCTTCCAGTTTATCAAAACTACATTTAGCATCCATGTATTTGGCAGTACTATACTGAGAAGAACCCACTTCATTTACGGTGTGTGTGTTTCCTGGAACATAATCTGGGCACTATGTTTGGGAAGATGAATGGGTAGTATACCAATCAAAAATAATGTGTGAAAAGGCAAGGAAGAAATGCTATTAAAATTTAACTTTTAATAAGTTGACCAAAATAATGGAGCCCCTTTTTTGGTCCACTGAGGACAAGACAAAACATACTTACATAGATAGAAAAGGTCACATATAAAAAAAAAAATCACTTTTGATTATAGTGATGGAAATATGTAAACTTGGGTAAAGTCATGTGAAAATTTCAACCCTAAAGTCTTAAACAACTAGCGAACAGGATCTTATTTAGAAAACTGTCTGTTATTTATTGTATATATATTAGTAACAGTTAGACCAATGCTGTTACGAATATATACAGTTGTGCTCAAAAGTTTACATACCCCGGTAGGATTTTTGCTTTCTTGGCCTTTGTTTAGAGAATATGATTGATAACACCAAAACTTTTTCTCCATTCATGGTTAGTGGTTGGGTGAAGCCATTTATTGCCAAACTACTGTGTTTTCTCTTTGTAAATCATAATGACAACCCAAAACAACCAAATGACCCTGATCAAAAGTTTACATACCCTGGTGATTTTAGCCTGATAACATGCATAGAAGTTGACACAAATGGGTTTGAATGGCTTTCTAAAGGTAACATCCTCACCCGTGACAAATGCCATATAAATTGCTTGTAATCAGTGTGTGTGCATAAAAGCTGAGTGAGTTTCTGGGATCCAGACAGAATCTTGCATCTTTCATTCCAGCCACTGACTTTTCTGGATTGTGAGTCATGTGGAAAGCAAAAGAATTGTCATTGGATCTATGGGAAAAGGTAGCTGAACTGTATAAAACCAGAAAGGGATACAAAAAGATATCCAAGGAATTGATAATGCCAGTCAGCAGCATTCAAACTGTGATTAACAAATGGAAAATCAGGGGCTCTGTAAAAACAAAACCACGTTCAGATACACCAAAAAAAATGTCTTCTATAACTGCCAGGAAAATTGATTGGGATGCAAAGAAAAATCTACAAACAGCAGCTAAAATACTGGACTCTCTAAAAACTAGCAGTGTGGATGTTTCAATATGCACATTAAGGAGGCACTTGAAGAAAAATGGGCTGCATGGTCGAGTCGCCAAAAGAAAGCGATTACTGCTCAAAGTCCTCAAAGCATCTCGCCTGCACTACGCAAAACTGCACAGAGACAAGCCTCAAAACTTCTGGAACAAGGTAATTTGGAGGGATGAGACCAAAATTTAACTTTTTGGCTACAGCCATAAACGTTACATTTGGAGAGAGGTCAACAAGACCTATGATGGTAGGAACATCATTCCTACTGTAAAGCATTCATGTTTTGGGGATGTGTGAGCTACGAAGGCACAGGAAACTTGGTCAAAGTTGAAGGAAAGATGAAATTAGCATGTTATCAGCAAATACTGGAGGCAAATTGCAATCATCAGCCCGGAAACTGCGCATGGGACGTACTTGGATGTTCTGACAGGACAATGATCCAAAACACATGGCCAAGTCGACCGGTCATTGGCTACAGCAGAGCAAAGTGAAGGTTCTTGAGTGGCCATCTCAGTCTCCTGACCTCAATATCATTGAGCCACTCTTGGAATATCTCAAGCACGTAGTTCATGCTAGACAGCCCAGGAATTTACAGGAACTGGAGGCTTTTTGCCAAGAAGAGTAGGCAGCTTTACCATCTGAGAAAACAAAGAACCTCATCCACAACTACCACAAAAGACTTCAAGCTGTCATTGATGTTAGAGGGGGGCAATACACGGTATTAAGAAATGGAGCATGTAAACTTTTGATTAGGGTCTTTGGATGTTTTGTCATTATGATTTAAGAAGAGAAAGCACAGTAGATTGACATAAATGGCTTCACCCAACCACAAACCATGAGTGGAGAAAAAGTTTTGGTGTTATTTATATTATCTGAAAAAAGACCAAGAAAGCAAAAATTCTGCCAGGGTATGTAAACTTTTGAGCACAACTATATATACAATAGATAACAGAGTTTTCTAAATAAGATCCTGCTTGTTGGTTGTTTAGGGTATTCGAGTAGAAATTTTCAGTCCTGACAACTTCACAGATGAAGACAATGCCCTCTTGGTTACTACTCCGCCAGACTTGACCCAGTTGCCCGTGGAGCACCAACCTGCATGAGAGTCGTGTTTGCAACCCATCTGTTGTTGGATAAGACCTCTGACATCATTTTTGGCCACCAGCTGAAGATAATGGCACCCCATGATATTGCCATTCTGGCCCAGACACAGCCAAAACACTTGTCTGCCGCCCGCCACCTATGTCTACAATGCTCTCTTCTGCTCCCAGACGTCACCATCTACAGATGTGCTGTCCTTAACCCTACTTTCATATCTCTGCCAAGGGGGGAAAAGAATGAAGATAACATCTGACACACTAGTGGAAGAGGTAGTCAACTCTGAGATGGCTCAACACGATTGTCTCTCATGAGGCATGAAACCTCCGCATTTGACTCAGTCACTGATGCACCTTTGGAAAATCCTGACCTGACACTCTTTGTGGATGGATCAAGGTATGCAGACCAAGAAGTCCGTTTCCACACTGGTATAGCAGTAGTCACAGAAGATACCGTGCTGCTAGCAAAACCATTACCTCCATCCTTCTCTGCACAGGAGGCAGAACTGTGGGCCTTGACAGAAGCATGCAAGATGTCTGCTCAACGCAAAGCTACAATATACTACGACTCACACTGCGCTCATGGCGTGTCATGACTATGGACCAATCTGGAGGGCAAGAGACTTCGTCACAGCTAATAGAATGCCTGTCAGACATCACAAAGCCATACAAGAACTGATGGAGTCCTTATTGATGACAGAAAGAGGTGCGGTGGAGAAGGTTAAGGCACACACTGGAGGAACCTCAAGGGTAGCAGTGGGCAACAGACTGAGAATATACCCCAAAAAAAAGGCTCAATAGAAAATACTCATCCATATAATTTAAACAGATACCCAAGAAAGTATGGACCAAGGAGCAATGTTAAAAAATGTATCAATTTTATTTTTACAGAAAATTCATAAAAAATCAATTTATAATGTATAATACCTAATACATGACACGAGGAAGAGAAAGGCAACACCTATATATCACATCAAGCAAGGGAGTATCACAGATTTAATAAGGGATTTATAAATGCATATCCAAATTGTCAGAATCAATCCCAAATCATAAAGGGATATATATATATATAATATACTGGCGCTGTCTTTAGGGATAGATTATCCCATGGACATATTCTCCCTTAAAAGAATATAAGTAAGGTGCATAATGCAATGTATAGTAAACAGCAATGGAAGAGGTAAGATATCACCAAAGATATAGTTTATATAGCCATCAATAATAAATAACCCCACATAAGAGAGATATACCTTAAACAATAAAGTGCATAGTGCAATCTAGTCCAAATTAGGTATATAGGTAATATATCATACAGTGCCTACAAGTAGTATTCAACCCCCTGCAGA
>VIAB01011046.1:35988-47706 GCA_009801035.1 Oophaga pumilio
ATCCAATACCAAGACTTACTAAGATGTGAGCAGGAGGACCCCAAAGCGCGTTTCGCTAAGTGCTTCTTTGGGGGTTTCTCTTCCTTGTGTCATGTATTAAGTATCATACATTATAAATTGATTTTTTATGAATTTTCGGTAAAAATAAAATGTATACGTTTAACATTGTTCCTTTGTCCATACTTTCTTGGGTATCAACAGCAAAAGAAGCAGCAATGCTACCACTTGACACAGAAACAAAAGGAGAAATGGACCCAAGATGGAGCCATACAGGATGAAAGACACCTAATGATGAACAAAGGAAAACCCTGCCTCCCAAGAGTCCTCTACCCTATGGTGACCAAATGGACCCTCGGGAGAATCCACCAGTCCAAAATCAAGATGCACAATCTTGTGAAACAGTACTACCATGCAACAGACTTCTCAACAGTAGCAGCAAATGTCACAAAGGGATGTCTTGTCTGTGACCGCTGCAATCCAGGGAAAACAGAAAAGACACCCCGGAAGTGCACACCCAGACCCCTATACCCTTTCCAGTGCATATAGACAGAGCACATACAAATGCCGCACTCAGGTGGGTTGGAGTATGGCTTAATGGTGGTAGACATATTCTCAGGGTGGCCAGAAGCTTTTCTGGTGAAAAAACAGTAGTCAAAACCACTGTAAGGAAGCTTCTCTCTGAGATGGTGTTCAGGTATGGGCTCCCAGAGTCCATAGAAAGTGAACAAGGGCCTGCATTCACAGCCAATCTCACAAGAGATATGGGAATCCCTATGGACAGAGTTATCCCTACACGCGTCACACCATGCACAGAGCAGTGGCGAGGTTGAGAGGTTAAATGGAAGACTAAAAGGAAAAATGCTCAAAGCAGCACAAGAGACAGGGAAGCCATGGCATGAGAGTCTTCCCCTCGCGCTGTTTAGTGTCAGACACACCAGCTGGTCCAACCAAACTTAGCCCATATGAGATCCTGTTTGGAAGCGCTCCCAGGCTAGGATTGTACTTCCCACATCAGTTGTCTATGCAATATGACACTTTATGTTTATGATTGAGCTGACCAAATATCTAACTAAAATACATTCTCAAGTTTTTCATTCATTCTAGATCTTGAGGACCTAGAAGGAGAACACCAGATCCTGCCCAGTGACTGGGTCCTCACCAAGAGGTTCAACAGACGATTCCCTCGAGCCCAGCTGTGATGGCCCGTTCCAAGTCCTGTTGACCACTGCCACAGCAGTCAAGCTCGAAGGAAAGCCCACATGGATCCATGCTTCCCACTGCAAGAGGTTGCCAGATCCAAAGGCAAGTGGCGACTGTCAATCTTAATCCATTTAACACTTATCCATTATCTAGCCCAAGGTGTAGCCAGGCACCAGGGGGCAGTCACCCATGAGGAGGGTATAGTGACCTTCTGGTACAATGTCTCTACCCCAAGAGTAACATATCAATTTGACTATTGCCTCATAGTAGAATGCCCAGGCCCCTTGACACAGTTTGACATTTGGTTAGGCACACAATTCATCTATGTCACTGTTGCTGAAACAGGGGAAGGGTCAAACTGTGAGGATTAGCCACTTGTTGGGTGGCACTCTGGAGAGAGTGACTGAGGACAGCAACCAGTTCAGGCCCTGCAAGGAACAGACAAATGGGGAGTCAGCATATTAACCCGCATGACTCTGACCAAAGGCCCTTTTAAGTGCCAGAGGGGCCTTCCTGGTTCAATATTCCCCATCCACTCCTCATCCCTGCCATTCATTGCCCCAAAGAGTGATGTATAGTTCTGTACCTCAGCATTGACAACCCCACGGAGAGTGACCAAGGGTTATATGTACTAGGCTCAAGTACCAAACTTGGTAGGGATGGAGATATTGACAAAATGAGAAAATTTTGGTTAAGAAACATTGATTCCAGGAACATTTCTGACACACAAACTGAAGATGTAGATGAACTGATACCAGTAGCCAAACTCCTATTAGATTTGACCTATGAGGATAAAATTGTCCATAGAAGCAGGATTCTCGGACTCCAACGTCTGGCTAGAATGGGTAATGGGTACACTGTCAACAATGCAAATCGCTCCTCCTGCATAGCCTGCACCACTCCCAGACCTCATTTAGGCACAGTGCCTTTCCCAATAGACTCAAGGGTAGATGAAGAGGGATTCACATGCAGTCTATCACTGTACATAAATAACTGCCCAGGTAACTCACAAAAATGCCAAGCTGTATCCTATTTATACCCACGTTACCAATATAAGGAACCAATTGACCAGAGGATCACCCTCTATCCAGGGAATCACACCTGTTTTGAACTTGATGCTCCCAGGGTACATGTAGATAAGTTACCATCTGACTACGAAAATATTTAGACTTGAGAGTCCTCAGTGGTTGATACCTTTTAATGGCTAACTGAAAAGATGGTAACAAATTGCAAGCTTTCGAGACTACTCAGGTCTCTTCATCAGGCAAAGACTAATACAAAATCTGAAGGTCAGAGACATCAAAACACAATAGCAGACCCCAATCAGAAGGCAATAAAACTTTCACACTCCTTATCTATGAACTGTTCCAATATTTATGTTCATCCCTCTGCCATAATGACAGTTCTGCTTCAAGTCACTTGTCTTACCAATTGCATTATTCCTGTGTCCTGTTGTGTATATAAATATGTGATTCTTCAGATTTTGTATTAGGACTTGGGGGTTTAACCACAGATTTACATTGATAACCTATAAAAAGGATGTGTCTTCCAATAAGTAAACGGATTTGCTGTCGTTAAAGAGATCGCTGACCGCTGATGAGTCGTTTATGAGACCTCCTGTTTGGCAGCTACTAGCGACCTAAAAGATCTCACAAACGATCTCATTAGCTTGCGTCGTTATTGAGATCGCTAACGAGATCACTAATGTGGCAGTACCTTAAGGAAAGAATGGGAGAGGCTAAAAAGGGCATTAGCAATGCTGAGGATTATATAGCAAAAGCTGATAAGGCCACTAAACACATGAGTGCTGCGATTTCTGCCATACAAGCGAAAACGGACGACCTTGAGAACAGGTCTAGGCGTAATAATGTGCGGCTGATTGGAGTGCCAGAAGAGACCGAAAGAGCTGCGCCGACAGAGTTTTTTGAAAAATGGCTACTAAACATTATTGGCTCTGACAAGTTGTCCCGCATGTATGCAATAGAAAGGGCCCATCGTGTTCCTACACATCCCCTAAACATTTAGATAATGTACGTCGCTCTGATCACTGTTCTTATGGCTCCAGCTGTACTTGGATTAAGGAATGCGGGGCAATATGTGCTGAGGAGGGAAAATGTCAGGAAGAATGAGAGTGGTGAGTTGGAATGTCAGGGGTATGGCGTCTGGCGTGAAACGACAAGATGTGTTTAAGTTTTTGTGTGATGCCAAGCCGTCAGCGAGTTGCTTGCAGGAAACTCATAAGGTTAAAGAGAACACATTTTCTTGCTAAGAGATGGGTACAAGCAGGATATCACTCCTCACATTCAACATATTCTAGGGGGGTCAGTATTCTCATTTGTACTGGGGTACCTTTTGAGTATCACAAAGTGATTACTGACCAGACGGGTAGATTTGTATGCCTACTTTGTAAATTGTATGGATCCTTGATGTGGCTGGTCTCAATATATATTCCACCACCATATTGTGGGAGACTGCTCTACAGAGTTCTAGTGATAATGGATGAAACCCCGGGGGTACCTTTTCTGATAATGGGCGATTTTAACAATATTCCAGACACACATTGGGACAGGGGCAGACGGGAGCCGTTGAGACCGGGAGGTAATTGTACACCATTTGGAGCGGTCCTGAAGGAAGCTGCTCTGCATGATTTATGGAGGATTTCACATCCTGGTGTGTATAAGTATTCCTGTTTCTCGTCCTCCTTTGCATCCTTGTCGAGGATTGACCTGGCATTGGGCAATACTCAGATGCTGGGCCTTGTTGGGGAAGTAACATACATGGCTAGAACGTTATCGGATCATTCCCCCATGAGTGGGACACTTGAGGGAGTGGGATCTGTACCTGTTAGAGGGCGCATGTGGAGGCTGAACCCATTCTGGTTACAACTTACTGACCTGGATGAACATATAGGGGACGATATTAGAGAGTACTTTAGAATTAATGTTGGGACAGCGTCGGTTTTGATGGTTAGGGAAGCTATGAAGGCTTATTTTAGAGGGCTCTGCATTAAGGAGATATCCTGGGTAAAAGCAGAAACTGGCAGGAAGGATCAGATGTTGATTAGAGAATTGGAGGAAGCAGAGGAGGCACTAATCAATGATCAGTCCCCGGAGGCACAGGGAAGGTTGAAAGAAGCACAGACTAGAGTGTGTCAGATGGCAATGAAAGCAGCAGAACGCAAGAGAATGTTTCAGAACATTAAATATTTTGAGGAGGGGGACAGGGTGGGCCATCTCCATTCTAGGATAGTGGCAGCACAGAGGGATTCCACACATATAGCTGCTCTGAGGGGAAGGGATGGGTGTGAACATATTGGTAGCAGAGCAGTTTTGGAGGTGATGACAGGCTATTATTCGGATCTTTACAAATCACAGGTGGGGCCAATGGAGGAGGAGATGGATGGTTATTTGGCGGAAATACAGCTCTCCAGACTCTCGGCGGATGACTAGGGGCTTCTTGAGGAGACATTTAATTTGGAGGAACTTGATGCTGCACTGGCCTCTATGCCTAATAATAAAGCCCCAGGGGTGGATGGGATCCAGGGGGAGGTGTATAAAAAATATAAAGAGACACTTCTTTCTGCTTTGCTGGAGATGTACGGTGCCGGTTTGGTGGAGGGGGAGCTGCCACGGTCCATGCGAGAGGCAATAATTGTTGTACTGCCGAAGAAGGGTAAGGATCCGATGGACCCAGCCTTTTATCGTCCAATCTCGCTGTTAAAGACAGATGTTAAAATCCTGACTAAGATGTTGGCTAACCGCCTAAATAAAGTAGTAACGACAATAATACATAGGGATCAATCTGGGTTTATGCCCAATAGTTCTACAGCACATAACCTCAGGCGATTGTTTCTTAATTTTCAGGCAAAGGTGGATAATATGGGTCAGAGGGTTCAGTCTTTAGACGCTGCTAAGGCGTTTGATAGTGTGGAGTGGCGGTATTTGTGGGCGGTCCTGAGGGCTATGGGTTTTGGTGAGAAATTCATAAGTTGGGTGCAGCTGTTATACACATCTCTGTTATGTTATGGTAGCGGAGGAGGCAGGAGCAAAAAAAAAAAAAAAAAAAAAAAAACAGCTTAGGCAGCCTAACACCAGAGAGGTTGGAAACTAATAGGTTGCAGACCCCTAAACTAACCGCACAACCAGAAGCAGCCGTGGAGCGTACCTACGGTGGTCCTAGACGCCTCGGTACAGCCTGAGAGATAGCTTTCCTCTTTCCATCTTCAGGGATAGCTAACTGCCCCGGAGTAGACCCCAAAAGAGTAGTAAGCCCCCAAACATAAAATGGCGGTTAGACAAGATGAAAATACGAACACAGACAGAAAATAGATTGAGCAAATGCTGGGGCCCAAAACTGTCTAGATAGGACAGGACAGGAGAGAATACTTTCTGCAACCCAGAAAAACCCTAGGAAAAACTCCAACACTTCTGAATCCAAAAACACTGAGACCGTGTTCGACCACCTATATCAGATCTCTGGTGTGGACACGTAGCTACCTAGCAGAAAAATATCACAAGAACTGAGCAAATGAACAAATACAAAAAACGAACGGAGACCAGCCAAAGCCCCCCATAGGAGACCTGGCTGAAGACAAAAAGCAATGCAGCAAAAAGCAAGGAATTCAAACCACAATAAAAAAAAACCTGAAAGAGACTTATCTGAATGCAAGCAGGAGACAGCAGGAAAGCAAGCTGAATTCCAAACTAAACCAGGAAGCACAATTGATCACCGGCGAGGATCATGGGAGATCAGCTCACTTATATCAGGCCAGTCAGTACCACCTGACACCCACTCGTTATCTGCGGGTGTAGGACTGTTGGTATTCAAGATAGGTTCAATACCCTCAGCAACCACCAGAGGGAGCTTCAGCTCCGAAGTCATCGCCAAAATGTTCACAACACATCTCTGAGTGCTAGGTTACGGGTGAATGGCCTTCTGTCTGAGGATTTTCCTTTGTACAGGGGAACACGGCAGGGGTGCCCTTTGTCTCCTCTGCTGTTTGCGATTGCTATAGAGCTTCTGGCGGTGGTGATATGGAGGGATAGGGATATAAAGGGATATAGATATGGAAGTCATGAAGAGAAGATAGCCTTGTATGCGGCTGATGTATTATTATTTCTGGAAGATGCGCAGGAGTCTTTGAGAGCGGCTATGCATAGCATTACTAAATTTGGGGCTCTTTCGGGACTATCTATTAACTGGGACAAGTCTGTGTTGTTGCCCTTGGACGTGGCGGCTCCTCTGACACTTGACCCTGGGATCCCCTCAAGGGTGGTACACGAGTTCAAATATTTGGGTATCGTGGTTTCAGACAAAATAGGGAAATATGTGCGGCTCAACCTGACTTCTTTGCTTGAGAAATTTCAGCAGAAGATTGGGGCCTGGAAGAAACTATTTCTGTCTGTGGCAGGTAAAGTCAAATCTGATCAAAATGATCCTTATGTCTCAGCTCCTCTATATACTGCATAATGCTCCAGTGTGGTTGGCACAGAGCAAATTTTATAGAATTAATACTCTATTTAGGGATCTGATTTGGAAGGGTGGACGGGCACGCATCAAATTAGAGCATCTGCAGAGATCAAAGGACGAGGGTGGTTTGGCGGTCCCTAACACCTGGATATATTATATAGCGTCCCAATGTCAGCATATGGTGGGCTGGGGAGAATCTAGCCAAAACACATCAGCTGGGATAATCACTGGGTATATAGTGGGGAAGGGTCCATTGTTATCTAGTTTGGAAGCGGGCAGATTTAGATTGAACCCAGAAAAATTCCCAACCATAGTTATGATGGGGAAAGTTTGGCAGAAAATTAAACAGTGGAGGGGGGGTGACAGAATTTACGCGATATGCGTCGATTTGGTTTGACCCTAGAATGACGGAGCTCATGAGATTGCGGGGGTTTGGTCAGTGGAGGCGTATTGGCATTTGGTATGTGTCTCAGTTGTTCGATGGTGGTGTTATTAAAACGTTTGAAATGCTCAGGAATGAGTTTCCTCTGAGCCAGAAGATGTTTTTCCAGTATCTGCAGCTGAGACATGCCCTAAATAAACAAAACCAAGAGTCACCTTTGGTTCTGCAGTCAGATAGTTTGTTGAATCTCATAGGACCTCGGAGGAACACGAGGGGGTTCATCACTTTGATGTACAGGGGCCTGTTGGACATTTTTTTACTGAGATATCCGTTAATGTTGAGGGAGAAATGGATGGCGGACCGTGATCCTGTATCGGAGTCTCAGTGGGAGTCCATATTACAATACATTCCCACGGTTTCTTTAAGTGAGGCTAAAAGGGTGTCTCAGCTATATTTAGTCTATAGAGTTTACAGGACCCCGTTATGGATGATGAAGGCAGGTCTGAGAAGAGACTCAAAATGTCCAAGGTGTTTTGAGGTAGGAGCCGACCTTCTACACATGATGTGGTCGTGTTCTCGCCTTCAGCCCTTTTGGGTGAAAGTGCTCAATCTGATTCAAGAAGTCATGGGGGTAAATATTGTGTGTAACCCGCTGACTTGCCTCCTGGGAAGTATGGATGATATTGGTACGGATGAATGTGGGAAACTGACTATTGCAAGATTGCTATATGCCGCTAGGAAGCTTATTGCGATGCATTGGTTAGATGAAAAACCACCAGTCAAAAAAGAGTTTGTGAATAAAATAAACTTTTATTGTCCTCATGGAAAAGAATATTTACACTAAGAGAGGTCAACATAAAAAATTTGAAAATGTGTGGGGCGAATGGATGGATTGTCCAGGTGTGGCGTTGGTTGAGTTGCTGCAGAGTAGGCTGGGAGTCAGCTAATTACCTCTGTAGTAATTGCACTTGTATGGCTGAGCTTTTGTGGAGTGGTGTATCAATTTATCAAGAGGAGATGTACCAGTTTGATAATAAAGGATATTGGGATGGGGTTTGGGGGGGGGTGAGGTGGGGTACTGGGTAAAGGGGCTAGTTCATGTTAAATGAAAACGTTTCAATCTGCTTTGTAATTTTGGCATCTGTCTGAAGTTCGTGTCAGACTGTACTACATTTTTGATATATGCCTTAATAAAAAGTATTTGATTAAAAAAGTATGGGTGTGTGTGCTGTCGAGCTGCAGTAATCTTCTCCCTGCTTCTGCTAATTGGAAAGCACAACACCCTACTAAAGCTCGTAGCATATTGCTGGAAGCTGCCAGATACAGTCTTGTTCTCCGGTGCTTCAGTACTCTGTGTTCAGCTCCCAGCTTGTATACTTGTTTCTTGTTATGACCCCAGCCTTTACTGACTACTCATGTCTTCTGATTTTGTATTCTCTGCCCTCCTGGTTCTGACCGGACTACCTGACTATTCTTCTCGTCACTTCACTCCATAGAACAGCAGTTACCGCAATGACCCAAGCCTAGGGGGTCTCTGTCTAATTCCAGATCCATGTGGTTAAAAGATGATGAGCAAGAAAATCCCTGGATCTGGAAAATGGAATAGATAGTGCTAACCCTGCTCGTGGTGGCCATTTTTTGAGCTGCCAAGTGACCACGAAAGGTGCCCTCATTACATTGTGTCTGCAAACTATTCCAGCAAGATCTGCATTCAAATAGCTGAATGGCGCTCCTTCTCTTCTGAAGTTTTTCATGTGCCCAGACAGTAGTGTACAACCGTCTAGACGGTATTGTCGGATTCAATGGAAGTTAGAAAATAATTGGTAAAGTCCATTTGTTTCCTATTAACTTTGGAATTCTTCACAAAATACATCACCACATAGTGACACATCAAATTTGAAAAATGGCCTGATTAGGAATACAAAACTGTGACTATAGACAATAACACATCTACTGAAATGATCAAACTCAACATCTTCATCAGTAATAAATAAGTAACTAGTGATGAAACCTCTCTGGGGTAATTGGAGTATGGGGCTCGGTGACTCTTGGCAATCTAACTATCGTAAGGTACAATATTTTCTGTCAGATGAGGTTCTTGAAGAAATATGGGACATTTAGAAAAAACTTTCTAGAATAGTGCGGAGCTGAGGTGTCTTGAATTTAGATCACAGGCATTTGGAAGAGGCAATGGAGACCTTTTTTAACGACTATCAGGGAGTTATTGACTCCCATAAGTGAGGCCGATCCCACCACAATCAAACTATCATACAGAATGAACAGGTAAAAAAAAAAAAAAAAAAAAAAAAAAAAAAAGAATAAAAAAATATGTGACATCCCCATCAACAACATATGTTTGGTGGGAGAACTACAACACTAAACCGGAGTTGCACTCATTTATTGTGGACCATTGGAGCTGCTGTGAGTCCTGACCAGAAAAGTAGAGAAAGTATTAGCGCTCCCCATTTCAGGAGAGATTGTACAGTAATGTGAATTCCTTGGGGTCGAAAACATAATGTAATTTATGACGTGGAGTGAATCCATGAAACCAGGGTTCGAGCCATGCCAACACATCTCCTGCAGGTGTGAATACATTTTTATACCATAAGTCCAAACACTACATAATCTAACGTCAGGATATATACTCACACACTAGGGGTGGTAGCTGTGGTACTTCTAGCCGGGTATACACTAATGTAAGTAACTATATCTAATGATTGCTTTGCAGCACCCTGCTGGTGTATAAGCACTTGTCCTTAGAACTTTACCAACAGTATAGCACGTTGCACTTTATCTAAAGCCGATTCTGAACATGCACCGAGACTGCTCAGACACACCAGTCACTATGATTAAAAATCCTTCCTAGTGCTGCTAAGCCCCCTGCTATTGTTAACTTGTACCTTGCTACCTAATTGCAAATCCTTATACTTAAACTTTTAAATGTACGGTAAATCCTTGTAAAATAATTTCAATAAAAGATTTCATTTTATAATATCCATGTCTATGCCTCACTATCTCTCCAAAACCATTGTTTAGGATTTTGTTTCAGTAGGTGTGAATAAATGTATATTACAGCCATCAACCACGCACAGCTTAGAGATATATCATTGAACAGAAAAAAATGATCAAGGGAAACTCTGTTGCTATTGCACAGAAATTCACACTTGACCCTCACTGCACATTTAATGTTGTCGATCATAAAAGCAAAGTTTGCCCAGAAAGACTGGACCTGGTCTTGCAGGGACCATATGAGACATTCAGCAGTACAGAAGGGAGAGAAGGTAGATTCATCTAATAAGATATCAGGGTTCTAGGAAGACTATCGCACCTGTAGATTGTAGACCCACTGTGCCACGAGCGTGGTTAAGTAGCTACCTTGTTTTCGCTAGAGCTCCTGATGGTGGAGTTAGGCTCGTGCTGCAGGTAGCCGCCAGATACCATTCCTGGGCAGTCAATGGTACTTCAGCAACTGACTCCAAGGGTCAGAATCACAGTCACAGACACGGACTTGAAGTCAGTGGCAGGACAGGATTCTGATACTGGTAGACCAAACATCACGACTTTGTTGTCTGGTGTCCTGGGACCAGGGGCTCCTTCCCTGTCCCTAACGCTAGGGGTGTCCAAGCTCGCCCTGTTTCCCGGATTACTTCTGAAGGTGAAGACGCCAGGGCCACGTACCTTGCCATAGCTCTTAAATCCACCCTCAGTCTGTATCCTTCCCCCACCCAGGGAACAGAGGAGTACTAGTGTACAATAATACATCAACCAGACTAACAAGGTAATACCAGCAGGGATAAAGGAACATGCAAATCATACAAATATACTCGCACAAAAAACAGGCATACACCGGGGAATGGAGGATGGAGAAAAACCAAAGTAAGAGATGAAGGGGAATTAGCACACAACCTAAACCACGCAACAGTTAGAGATAAATCCACCAAACGCTTTGTTAAATAACAACCACCAACCAACAACCTCCAGTCATGTAGCATAAGCCATCTCTGACAATGAGTGCTAGGCAGGGCCCAGATTATATAAGAGATGGAAGCGGCTAACGGTGCACAGCTGAGCCTTAATGCAGGAAAGCTTTCAGGAGCTCTCAAACTGAGCAGATAAACCTTTGCACTGCTAAAAGAAACGTGCATCGTTGTTATATGAAGGTGAAGTGCTTCTAATCAGCGCAGGAGTATGAGAAATCATACGCTGCAGTCGTCTGAGTCCTCTCTGTCGCTGTAAACCCATGACTCTACCTCCCTTCTACAAGGGCCCACCGGAACCTCAGAACGGGTTTATAAGGGTGTGCCACGTCAAAAGACAGGACAGCGTAACACGATCAAATTGCATAGGTTCACAGAATATAGCTGTTTAAGAAGGCTGGAGAACTAGCAATCTTTGGAAGGACAGAGCCAGACATGCTGGTTTACTCTCATGCATCACCTCTCAGTCCGTTCCTGAAGCCTGAGGTCAAGGCGGGAGACCTGCGTGGCATTCGCAGGCCCAGAGAAGCAGGAAGCATCAGGAGGATACAGAGACACAGCCGAATGGCCGAGGCGGTGAGTATGTTGGCATCCCTGCCGGGAGAGTGGAAAAGCACCACGTAGAGACTGGCATTACTGTTGCAAAGGCAATAAAAGACGGATTTTGGTAAGAACTTACCTGTAAAATCC
>VIAB01011046.1:65518-76568 GCA_009801035.1 Oophaga pumilio
CATTTAGGTCAAAATAGGCTGGGTCATGAAGGGGTTAAAAATGGTGTTAGGAGAAGACCTTGTGGCCGCCTTATATATTTGTTTGATGGATACTCCAGATCCAGAGAATGCGCCCTCAGATTCTGTGGACCTGGACCGCCACCTGCTGAGTATGCTAGAGAAATAGCCTCCCTAATCCACCTTGCTAATGTGCATTTGGAAACTCTAAGGCTGGAGTCACACGGCCGTAAAACTCGTGTGATAATCGCATCGCACTGCACGGACTGGCCTGGCACCTCTCCTGACCTGAGCAAGACAGCGTGATGGATTACTATGCAGAGGTCAAGCTCAGGTCAGGAGAGCGGACAGCCAGGAGTTTTACTATGCGATTCTCGAACGTGAAAAACGGCAGTGTGTCTCTGCCCTAAGGCCTTTCCTATCACCCTGAAAACATATAAACAAGGCGCTGCCCTTCTTCCATGGATCAGTGACTGACAGATAATGTAAAAAGCACCTTCTGACATCTAGTATATGGAGTTTCTTCTCTTTCTGGTTAGTGGGGTTAGGAAGGAAGGAGGGGAGGATTATTTCCTGTGTTCTATGGAACCGAGAGGCAACTTTGGGTAAATAGGCAGGATCCAGTCTAATTATTACCCTGTCTTCCATAATCTGTGTGTAAGGAGGGTCCCTAGAGAGAGACTGTATATCGCCTATCCTTCGAGCAGATGTGATGGCTACCAAGAAGGCTAACTTGAGAGACAGATTTTTAATTGTGGCGGACACCATAGGTTCAAATGGAGCCTCCGTCAAAGCCGTAAGGACTAGGTTTAAGTCCCATGGTGCATACCTTGTTTTGTGTATAGGTCTCGTTCTATCTGCTGCTTTGATAAACTTGGATATCCAGTAATTTCTTGCAATCTCACAGTTGAACAGGGCACCGAGGGCTGATACCTGTACTTTCAGGGTACTAGTGGCTAGACCTAGATCTAACCCCTTCTTGCAGGAATTCTAAAATCTGCCCTATAGGGATTTCCCCTTCAGCTCCGAGGTTAGCAGTGGCTAGAAATTTTTCCCAGGTCTTAGCATAAATTTTAGTTGTAACTAACTTCCTGCTATTAAGCAGGGTATTAATGAGATTGTCAGAGAATCCTTTATCCTTCAATAATGACCTCTCAAACTCCACGCCGTCAGATGGAGTCCGGCTACTTGCGGATGATTGACTGGGCCCTGGAAGAGAAGGTCCGGAAGAACCCAGGGGTCGCAGACTGACATTTTTCTCAGCCATGAAAACCAGGCCCTTCTGGGCCAGAATGGGGCAATCAGTATGACTCTTGCTTTGTCCTCCCCGATCTTCCTTATTACTAAGGGTAACAGGGCTAGCGGGGGGAAAGCATAAGCGAGGCTGAAGTTCCATTTTTTCAGGAGAGCGTCCACCACAAGAGGTCTTTCTGTCGGATTTAGTGAACAGAATCTCTCCACCTTCCTGTTTTGTCTAGTAGCAAAAAGGTCCACCTCTGGTTGACCCCATAGTCTGACGATCTGGGTGAAAATAGCTGTATTTAGGCACCACTCTCCCTGTCTTAGCGTGTTGAGGCTTAGAAAGTCTGCTGTGGTGTTGTCCTTTCCTCTTATATGTAGTGCCGTCAGGGATAGAAAATGTCTCTCTGCTGTTTGGAATATGCGTTCCACCACTCTCATCAGGGTCTCGGACCGTGTTCCACCTTGGTGGTTGATATATGCTACTGTCACCTGGTTGTCTGAGAGAATCCTGACGTATTGGCCCTGCAGGTATATAAACAGTTCTTTAAATCGACAGCTCTACAGCGGAAAGTTCCTTAAAGTTAGAGGAACTCTCTATCAAGGGATCCCACTGCCCCTGGACCATGTTCTCCCCCATACAGGCCCCCCATGCCGAGGGGCTGGAGTCTGTGGTTACGACTCGGGATATGTGATTTTCCCAGGGAACCCCATTTGATAAGCCAAGTTTGCCGAGCCACCAACTTAAGGATTTTACGGTAGAAGGACGTAAAGTCATTTTTCTATCTAATGAGTCCAGGATCCTTTCATTATCCAGGATATCCCTCTGAAGAGTTCTGGTGTGGAGCTGGGCCCATCTGACAGCTGGAATGCAAGCTGTTAAGGAGCCTAAAAGGGACATGGCATGTATGAGAGTCATAGTTGGCCTATTTGCTGCTCGAAACACCTGTGGGCGAATCTGGACAATCTTGTTAGTTGGCAGATGACATTCTTCAACCTCTGAGTCTAAGAAAAGCCCAAGGAATTGCTGGACCCTCAAGGGTTGTAAACGGGACTTTTCCCGATTTATCAACCAGCCTAAGTGTTCTAGGATGTATATAGCTTTTTCCAATTGAGACCTGCAATGGTCGGCAGAGGTTCCAATAATCAAGAAGTCGTCTAAATATGGTACAATCAAGATGTCATACTCTCTTAGATGGGCCATTACTTCAGAAACCAACTTTGTGAATACCCGAGGGACCATTGAGAGCCCAAAGGGTAAAGCTTTATATTGAAAGTGACAGATTACCCCACTCATGGAAACTGCCACCCTCAAAAACAGTTGGTGATCCGCAAAAATAGGTACATGGTAGTACGCGTCTTTTAAATCTAACACCACCATGAAACAGTTCTAAAACAATAGCTTTATTACTGAGCCAACAGTCTCCATTTTAAAGGGTCGAGCTACCAGAAATGTATTCATACCCTGCAGATTAATGATGGTACGATAAGAATTATCTGGCTTCTTTACCAGAAATAAGGTAGAGTAAAACCTTTTACCCTCCTCTAACGCTGGTACCGGTATTAGAACTTTTTTGCAGCACAAATCTGTTATCTCCGTTTCTAGGGCCACTTGTTGATTATGAAAGGAGCATATAGGAGTTATCCTAAACTTATCCCCAGGGACTGAACTGAAGTCCTGCTAATATAACCCATGTCACCCAACTGCTGTTGGTGATTTTTGCCCAGGATAGATAATACGCTGACTGTCTACCCCCTACGGGGGATGCTAGTCAATGACGGGGGTCTTTTCTGTTCTCCAGAAGAATGCCCGAACATTCTTATTCCTGTCTTCCCATTTGGGACAGTCTCTAGTAGGCCTTCTCTGACCAAACTTCCTCCCATTAAATGGCCGTTGATATGAGGACGCAAGGCTGGGAAGTTTCTTTTTCTCGTCACTTGCTTTTTCCAACAGCTCGCCTAGAACAGGCCCAAATAGATATTCTCCCTCACAGGATATGGCGCACAGTTTGGACTTCGTTTGTATGTCGCTCGGCTAGCATTTAAGCCACAGCGCCCTGCGGGCCACGTTGGAGAGGCTTGCTGCCCTACGTGCCATTTTGACGGAATCTATTGAGGAATCCGAGAGAAAAGCTGCAGCACCCTATATTGTTGATAGGGCACTTAAGATTGAGTCTCGGGGAACCCCGTCTTTCAGCTGATTCTCTAGTTGGTCCAGCCAGACCATCACAGATCTGGCCATACACGTTGATGCCACTGCTGGTCTTATAGAACCTGCCGCCATCTCCCAGGTTCCTTTAAGAAAGATGTCCGCTTTCATATCCAGGGGATCCTTAAGGGCCCCCATATCCTCGAAGGGTAAGGCAGATTTTTTCAAAGCTTTGGCAACCTCGGCATCTAACTTGGGCGCTTTATCCCAAACACTAGTATCTGGCTCATCGAAGGGATATCTTCGTTTGAGGGCCAGTGGTAGGGAGACTTTCTTTTCCGGTTTCCTCCATTCGTGGAGAATTAGATCTCGGATTTTCTTATTCAAGTGAAAGGCCCTTCGCTTTCTTTGATCCAAACCCTTGAACATCATATCCTCTACTGACATTTCTGGTTTGGCCTCCGCTATCCCCATCGTACCCCTGACCGCTTTCACTAGTTTGTCCACACGGTCTAGGGGCAGACAGAAGCGGCTGGAGTCCTCGTCCGACGAGGAAGCCGATACTGATGGTTCAGGGGATTCCTCATCTCTCCTTCAGTCTACTGATGAGTCTGATTCTGGAATATCTTTCTGCTTGGGACTTCCTGCAGGTGTCATTGATCTTAGGGAATCCCTTACTTCGGACCTGATGAGGTCCTTCAGATTTAGGGTAAAGTTGGGGGTCTCCTCCGCCACCTGAGGAAAATACCAAACGGGGGAAGTCTAGACTGCTTTTTGCTAGAGCTACTCCTCCCTCCCCTTGCCTGAGACCTTACCGTCTGCTGTATACAGGGGAGGCATAGTCTTTTTGGACAATCATCCGGAAGGGGGCATCCACAAAGGGCGCATTCTCTGTGCCTTGATTTTTCTGTGGCTTTCTTCCCCTAGAATGATAGTATAAGGGGGAGTCCCGTCACTGAATGAACTTCCACGAAGATCACTTATCAGTGTCTGCCGAAATAAGGTACCGGAATGTGAGGGAGAGATGTCCTGGATGAAGCCGTCCCCTGCCGCCTGAAAGAGGCCTTCCGACTTGACTGGTTCCGGTTGGTGTCCCGGGTCTTCTGACAAATCTTCTGGGATGCCTGGGACCTCTGGGACTTTTTCACTGAAGTCTGCTTTGGGGCTTCGTCTGGCTGCATGGGTTGCAGCTGCTCATCCTCCATCATGATGAATGGGCCAGAAGCATGGGTCCCCCTGCTTGGCCGCCTTATATCTCCCTTCATCCGGTGTACAGCAGCCATGCCCCGCCTTCCCCCAGCCTCCCCTGCCCGGTATTGCTCACACAGGGCTTCTGTCCCCCAGGATGGCGGCTGCCATCTTTTTGGAGTCCGGGCATGCGCAGTTCCCCGCCAGCGCTTGCGATCCGGAAGTAACCGCTGGCTCCGCCCCCAACATCACCTGGCGCCAAGATGGCGCTTCTGTCCCTCCAGAGGGGGAATCTACGTCGGCGCTGCACGGTTCCAGGTGCCTTTGCCCCCGCCGCCCCCCAGGAAGCACCTCGGGGATCTTATCCAGGAGGGGGAGCGCTAAATACCGCACGCTCTGCCGCCAGCCTGTGGGACACTTCGAGGAGACTGGGGTTATACTTACCCCGGTGTTGCTCCAGAGGCAGCGATCCGCTGGACCCTGCTCCGTGCTGTCCCACCAGTGTCATGCCAACCAGCCAGGAGCACCGTGGCGCTTCAGGACACTGCACCGGCCGAGGTAGGAGAACCCCCCGCTACCTGAGCCGACCGGCCGGACCTGGGAATCCTCATTCATCTGTAGGATCCGGTCTCCAGGAACAGGAAACTAACTGATGCGTGTGAGGGAGCTGCCCTTTTTGTATCTGTAGGTTTCCTGTTCCTGAAGGGCGGATCCCCTCTCTCGTGGTGCTGTCATGGTAGTCCGAATAATGGGCACTATAAAGAAGAGAGAACTTCTGAATTGTTCAACCGACTCATTAATAGCTCAAAGAACAATAATGAATCAACCCAAAGTTTCTTGTTCAGAGTGACTGAACTTAAGGATAGACTGTAGCTCGCATCCAGAGATGTAGGGGCAGAGGAGAAGTTTGATGCTGGGCTAGTTCAGAAGAAGTTCTTGAGATTGTTGAGAACGGGCTTAATCAGAAAATATATTAAGTTACAGCTGAAACAGTACCTAGAAGATTCTGGCATTCTGGAAGAAGTGGCAAGTTAAAAAATGAATGAGGCAGCTACTTTAGAGTCAGAGAGCGAACAGAAGTTAAAGAATGGCTCTTCTCCTAAAACCACCAAAGTGAGTCAGATGACGTTGGAGACCTCCAGTTGCCAGTTCGAAGATCATGATGAAGACCCTCCAGGACCAACGCTGAGAGTGAACCTTAAACCACCAACGAAAGGGAGGACAGCCAGAGCTGCCTGGGAGAAGTAATAGGAGAACTGCAAGCTGAGCTGATGGAGATGAAAGTGTTGATTCGTTCCAGGCCAGAATCTATATTTCTCAGACCCAATGGTGGGTTCCAAAACAGATGATACCCGTCTTGTAAGGCGTGCCATTCATCAAATCAGAGTGCGGTATGTGTCCACTGTTTAAGATGTGGTGAGAAAGGACATTATGCCAAGGAATGCCAATGGTCACTGTCGTTTAGGTTAAAAGGCAGGAGGTTGCTAATGTGGGACGACTGGTAACCACGACACGGAGGATGCCCTAGAAGCAAATTCAAATCCCACCAACCCCCAGAACAATGCATGAGGTTAAATGGCTGCATCAGCACTATCCCCATCCCCAAGTGTGTTCCCATCTACAACAGCTGCAAGAGAGACAGGGGCATCAGTTACTTAATGCCCAATGCGGAGGTCTAACATCGAACTCCTGGGAGGAGGATTCCGAGGTCAGTACAGAAAGCCTCATCAGCCTAATCGATGAAAGGTGCTATTGACAGTGCCAGCTAGATGGACTCCTGGTAAAAGCACTGTGGGACACAGGAGCCAAAGCGAGCCTTTTAAATGAAGGGAGAAGGCGTTACCTGCCACATAACTGCCTTCGGTCTCTACAGGAACTCTTAGGACCAGTGTAACTCCACGGCAAAGCCGTGACCAGACTGAAATTCTTTTCATAGGCTGGGTGGAAGTGACTTTCCAACTCAGGGCCACGAAGAACAGCAACACCATCAAGCTTTTGGTACCTTTTCTTGTGACCAGTGATCAGAACGTGTTAAAGGATCCTATCCTGGGTTATAATGTGTTTCGTGATGACCTCACTGAAAACAAGTCAGGGACACTGATGGTGGATGCAATTGCCACATCGTTCGCCATACCCAACGCTGTGGCACAAAACGTGATTCATAGAGTAAAGAAAGCACAGAATACAATGGACCTGAATGAAGTCAAGGTAGACCTGCACCCAACCATCATCCCTGTAAACCAAATGGTGGGAGTGAGGTGTGGAGTCCGGGTGGATTCGGGAAGGAAAGTCCAGAAGAGACTGTTCGTGCCAAAAGACTCCTCTGAACTTCCAGAAGGCCTAGTTCAAGGTGAATAGATAAACTTGGCACTCAACTTTAGAAGATTAATTAATTCCAGATTTATTGCAGTCAAACAAACAGATGGAAACGTTTCGGTCCAACAAGGACCTTCCTCAATCTGACAGCAACAAAATATATTACAATATATTACAAACACACAGTGAAAACATAACACATAAACAAAATGAAAGTTTATATATACATTCCTATGTTTAAGGACCTATCCAGAAAAGAATTGCAAGGAGGAGATCCTTCATGGTGAACTATTTCTATCAGATAAGAAATATACTTAAGCTGTGATGAGAATGGGTTCCGACTGCTTGTGACGAGTGGATAGTGTGAATGAAAAGGCAGCTTGCCTAAGAGGAAGACAAAGAACTATATTGTTTGTTTTTGACCCTATATTAACAAGTATATTTCAGATCATATATTGTTATTAATATAAGTATTGACCATTCGGTACCTTTACGGAAGAGAATTCCTCTTATAATTTTATTATTTGCGTTCCTGAAAGATTATCCCTATTTAGGGCCTATGATATAGGATTGAGAGATTAATAATCATAGTCATGAAGATAATTATATAAAAAGGAAAGAGATGTGGGACCAAAGAGAAGTATATTTCTTATCTGATAGAAATAGTTCACCATGAAGGATCTCCTCCTTGCAATTCTTTTCTGGATAGGTCCTTAAACATAGGAATGTATATATAAACTTTCATTATGTTTGTTTATGTGTTATGTTTTCACTGTGTTTGTAATATATTGTAATATATTTTGTTGCTGTCAGATTGAGGAAGGTCCTTGTTGGACCGAAACGTTTCCATCTGTTTGTTTGACTGCAATAAATCTGGAATTAATCTTCTAAAGTTGAGTGCCAAGTTTATCTATTCACGTATTTTGGTTGGGAAACCTACTTGTGCACCATCACGGTAGTGCTACGATATATTTTCACTAGTTCAAGGTGAGACTGTGCTTACGATTCCTACTGGTGGGTTTGCCCAAGTGACAGTGGCGGTGATGAATACCACGAAACACGAAATTAGACTGGATCCAAAGACTGTTAGGTCACATTGAAACTATCAAAGCGGTATATCCAGCCGGTGTGAGACCCGCCCAGTGGTCTACCGTGAATTCAGTCCCCCCCACCAATGAACAGGAGTTGGCTAGGGGAGGAAATTGCACGACCCACCTTGGGATCCTGGGATCCCCCAGACCCTCTGGAACACTTGTGTGCTGAAGATCTAGCGGTAGCAAAACAGGTGCTGAGAGAAGAGTGTCATGCATTCTCTAAATACGACTCTGATATAGGCTGTATTCCATCATTGCAGTTGAAAATTAATTTGAAAGATATGACCCCAGTAACCAAGTTACATGTCAATGCCAAAACCATTAAACCGTGGAGTGAAAGAGTATTTACAAGATCTAATCAACAGAGGTTGGGTCCAAAAGTCTAAGTCGTCCTAATCCTCTCCTATTGTCTGTGTTAGGAAGAATGAAGGTACATCGAGACTCTGTTGTGATTACCGTGAACTAAACTGAAAGTCAGTACCTGATCAACACCCGATACCAAAGTTCCAAGACATGCTGGATAGCCTATCAGGAAGTACCTGGTACTCTGTTCTCGATCAGGGTAAGGCATACCACCAAGGGTTTATCGAGGAGTCCAGTAGACGCTTAACATCACACCATGGGGATTATATGAGAGGATACGCATACCATTTGGGCTCAGTTCAGCTCCAGCAGAATTCCAGAGGAGCATGGAGACATGTTTAGAAGGATTGAGGGACGACATCTGCCAACCATACTTGGATGACAATGTGGTACACAATAAAACTTTCTGGGAGCATGTTGAACACGTGAGGACCGTACTTCAGCTGTATCAACAACACAGAGTTAAGTTAAGTTGACCCCAAAGAAGTGTGAACTGTTCAAAAAGCAAGTCCGATTTCTAGGGAAAATTGTGTTCGGAGAAGGATATACCATGGACCCAGCAGAAATCGCTCCAGTACTAGCCTTAAAGACAAACGGCCCTTTACTATCAGGGAGGTGAGGCAGAGCATAGGATTCTTCTCCTACTATCGTTCTTATATCTGGAACTTCTCCAGGATTACCCCTCCACTATATATCCTCTTAGGGGGGGGGGCAATATAGTCAACAAAAACCATGGAGAAAAAGAAGAATTTGGGCAGGACCAAACTTAAGAGAAACAATGCCATTTCGTCTCAGCAGCCTATTCTCTGGACATCAGACCACCAGGAGGTATTGGAAGAAATAGTGGATTACCTGGTAAAACCACCCATATTGGGATACCCTGATTTCAATTTAACATTTGTTCTTCATTGTAACGCTTCTCAAATTGGACTGGGAGCTACCCTGTATCAGCATCAAGATGCGAAATTGAGAGTCATTAGTTAGGTTCCAGAACATTGACAGATCCTAAGAGGAATTACAATCTACATTGTGGAAAATTGGAGTTCTTGGCATTGAAATAGGCTATCTGTGAATGATTTAGAGATTATTTCTATTACAGCAAAGAGTTTGAGGTTTACACGGACAACAACCCCTTGACCTATATTCTCACTACAGTTAAACTGAATGCGATGGGCCAGAGATGGGTAGCTGAATTAGCGGACTTCAATTTCAGTATTAAGTACAGGCCAGGGAAATGCAATGCGAATGCTGACAGATTGTCAAGCATGTCACTAGAGACTGAGGAGTTCATGCAAGAATGCTTGGAGGAAATCAGTCTGGAAGCTATTGAAAGCACTACAAGCTCATCAAGAGGAAGACACCATTGTGGTCTGCGTTGATGGTGGAAACCACCATGAAAGCAAAAGAACGAGATCACCCCCTGTCCATTCAACAACTACCAAAAGGAACAATCTGTAGAGCACAATGGGAAGATCAGCTAATTGGCAGAATATTACCTTACGTGGACCACAATCGGTTTCCAGGTAAAAGAGAGTGAGATAATGAGTCACCAGCAGTATCAGTTTGAGTTAAAAAAAATTGACGAAGTTCTACTTCAGTGGACGGTATCCTGTATCGTAAAGGAGGACAAAACCAGCAGTTGATACTACCCAGGGTGTTCCGTAGGTTGGTCTTCAAAGAACTCCATGAAAATATGGGACACCTAGGAGTGGAAAGAACAAACTTGATCCGTGAACGTTTCTTCTGGCCATACATGCATAGAGATATTGAGAGGTATGTGACCTGGGAGTGTGGGTGTCTGAAAGATAAACGTCCCAACACATCAACCTGGGCACCTATGGGCAACATCCAGACTACATATCCATTTGGGATGGTCTCAATAGACTTTTTACATCTCGAGACATGCAAGGGAGGTTACGAAGTCATCTTGGTGGTGATGGACTGTTTAAAGGGCCCGTCTCACACAGCGAGATCGCTGCTAAACAGCGATCTCAGCAGTGACCTCGCTATGTCTGACACGTACCAGCGATCAGGCCCCTGCTGTGAATCGCTGGTCGTGTCAGAAGTGTCAGGACATTTTTTTGATCGCTGGTCTCCCAGTGGCAGGCATGCATCGCTGCATGTGACAGGCAGGAGACCAGCGATCTCCTGGTAACCAAGGTACACATCGGGTTTCCAGGCGCGGGGCTGTGCCTGGAAACCCGACGTGTACCTTGGATACCAGCGTGCTGCTGCAGGGGAGCTGGTAACCAAGGTACACGTCGGGTTTCCAAGCACCGCGCAGCGCCTGGAAACCCGATGTGTACCTTAGTTACCAGCTCCCTGCATCAGTGCGCTGGTATCCAACGTACACTGCGGGTAACTAGGCGATGTGCGTCGCTTGTTACCCGCAATGTCGCTGTCTTGATGGCTGCCTGAGCTGCCTGTTTGGCAGCTCTGCAGCGATCATATAGCGACACACCAGCGATCCTGATCATTGTCGGGATCGCTGGTGTGTCGCTATGTGAGACGGGGGCCTTACTCTATTTGCTCAAGCATATGCTACCACAGGAGAGTTTTAAACTAGAACAATGTGGTAGGGAAGCAAAGCGCCAGCAAAAGCCATACACCTGACAAATATTATTGAGATTTCTGCTATGAGAAGTGAAGGGGAAGAACAGAGACAAAAAAATCTACATAATAAAAATATTGAAGAAAGAGAAAC
>VIAB01011047.1:60247-79533 GCA_009801035.1 Oophaga pumilio
TGGTCAAACCCACCGGACATGAACATCCAGGTGTCAGCTTATCTCTAGTAAGTATTCTTTCTTCACCACCTAATGGTAAAAATTTCTGCGATTCACATGTGGTCTCAACATGCTTACTGCACCTCTAGATGAATTCATTAAGAGATGAAATTTGTAAAATGATGTCACTTATGGGGGTTTCTGCTGTTCTAACACCTCAGGGGCTCTGTCAGTCAATGTGATATGACACTCTCAAATTATTCCAGTACTCGAATATGGCGCTTCTTTCCTTCTGAGCTTTGCACTGTGCCTCAAAAGTACTTTTCAACTTTCCTTGAACATATGGGCTTATCTGTGTACTCAGGAGAAATTGCACAACAAATTGTATGGTCCGTTTTGCTCCTCTTACCCTTTTGAAAATGAAAACATTGGGGGCAAAACCAATATTTTTTGCGTGAAAAATATATTTTTTAATTTTCACAGTTCAACGTTATACACTTATGTGAAGCCCTTGGGGGTTCAAACTGCTCAATACACATCTATGTTACCGTAATTTCTTGAAGGGGCTAGTTTCCAAACTGGAATAATTTGTTTCCACTTTTTAGGCACATCGGGGCTCTCCAAACCCAACATGGCGTCTGCTAATGATTCCAGTCAATTTTGCGTTCAAAAAGTCAAATGGCAATGTTTTCTTATGAGGCCTGCTGTACACTCAAACAGTAGCTTTTCTACACATATTGGGTATCGGCATACTAAAGAGAAATTGTACAACAATTTGTATGGTGCATTTTCTCCTATTGCCCTTGTGAAAATGCAAAATTTGGTGCTAAAAGAGCATTTTTGTGAAAAAAAATTGACTTTTTATTTTCACGGCTTACCATACATCAAGACACATTCCTTGAGGGGTCTAGTTTCTTAGTCCTGCCATGTACAGTATTGGCGTACTCAGGAGACATTGCACAACAAACTTTAGGATCCATTTTCTCCTGTTACCCTTGTGAAAATAAAAAACATGTGGGTCTAATGTCAAATTTTTGTGAAAAAAAGTTAAATGTTCATTTTTCCCTTCCGCATTGCTTCAGTTCCTGTGAAGCACCAGAAGGGTTAATAAACTTTATTAATGTAGTTTTGGGCACCTCGAGGGGGACAGTTTTTATATTGGTGTCACTTTTGGGTATTTTCTATCATATAGGCCCTTCAAAGTCACTTCACATGTCACTAAAGTATTGTAAATTTTGTTGGAAAAATGAGAAATCGCTAGTCAACTTTTAATCCTTCGAACTTCCTAAAAATAAAAATGTTTAAAAAATTGTACTGATGTAAAGTAGACATGTGGGAAATGTTATTTATTAACTTGCATGACATAACTCTTTGGTCTACGGGCATAAAAATGAAAAAAATTTAAAATTGCAAATTTCTGAGTTTTACCAACATCATGAGGTACAATATGTCACGAAAAAACAATTTCAGAATCAGTGGGATCCGTTGAAGTGTTCCAGAGTTATTACAACATAACTGATAGTGACATTGGTCGGAATTGTAAAATTTGACCTGATCATGAAGGTGAAAACAGGATTGGGGGGATGAAGGGGTGAAAACAATGTTCCCGTGGGACAGTTTAATTTAGATTGGATATAAGGACTGAATAGCTGTATACAGCCATGGCATTTTTTTCTTTGACAGGGTCATGCTGCAAACACTATCTGTGTAGTAGTTATGACATTTTAACTCTTCTTTCCAAAGGCAGTCTGGTGGAATTAGTATTCTCACACCTGTACTACATGTTTGTGCAGTTTGCCTGCGCTTACCATTCTGAGCCATTGGGCCAAATGAGGAGCCTTAAATGAACCAGTGGTCCACCCCAAAGTATGACTTAATAATAAAGTGGGTTCTGATGGGGAAATTTTCGAAAGATGCTACGCAGTGACCAATTGAATCTTTTCATTTTCTAGAACAAATTATATTTTCTTTAAAAAGGTAAAGAAACTGGGAGAGACATGCTAAAATGTTACCAGACAGCCATAATTATTGACAAGATCAGCAGATATACGATTTCTCCGGAATAAACACTTCACACATTTCTGTGTTTGAGCTCACCATAAATTAGGGTTTTACTGGTATTCAGCGAGAAATGAAAAACAAAACCGGCAGTGTTCACAGGTAAACACAGAACACATATTCATGTCTATTTTCGGATGTGAAGAAATTGTACAGAAATGGCTGGAGCTTTGGTACAAACACATTCTGCCAGGTGGTTGAGGTATTATCAAAATGTTTTTTCAAAGCCCATAAAATATTGTTTTCGTAATAGAACATTTTGGGCATCAATTTGTCCTAAAATGACTTGAAACCCATGTCTTTCTATGACTGATCACCATCCGCTATGCAATATATACTATGGATTATGGTATTGGGAATAACAAATAAACGATGTATTTGCCTTGGCGTTAGTGATTTGTCCTCCAGCGTTTTCCTATGTCCGAGGTTAAACAGACAAATAGTGAAATGAAAGATATTTGATATTTATGCGGCTGCTGAGCAGATCAAAAGGAAAGGGCAGACGTGCGCTGACCTCGCTGAGTTTATAAAAGAAGATTTGGTTCAAATATCTCAGTCAGCATTTCTGGAAAATATATTAAAGGAAATATGTTACCACAGATCAACCCTCTCTCTGTATGGAACCTCACATAGTGAATAACTGGATTAGTCCTCCAGAACCAGTGCAGACCCTGAGATATACTTTATGGGTCTTTTGTTGTTATAACTGCAAATTGACTGACTTGAAAGAAGATTTAAGACATCAAGAGAGTTTATTTTCATAGCTGGGGTCTCATCATTTAGGTCATCACTTTTACCAATTTGGAAGCATTGGAGAATGTGCCACAGGAATGGACACAGGCATCTATGGCAAACATGGGCCTGATTGCTAGAAGACTCTTTATGATCATTGGTCTTCAATAGCTAAGCATAAAGCTCTTGTAAATGTTTTTAACAAACTATCAGTATTTCTGAGCTATGAAAGTTACCAGCTCTGTTATTTACTTACATTTCCGCAGAGTAGGATTCTCTACTGGTCTCCGGTACACCGGCACAGTTTCCACATGCGGCATATCACCTCCTGATGTGCACAATTTTTAAGATTTACGTATTGCTCTAACCCCAACCTTATTTTTCTGGATTTGCCTCCAAAATTACCCATAACTATAACTTCAGCACAATAATATAGACATAAGTTCTGAAAGCTGGTAAGAAATGGTAGTGCCCTCTACTGCCCCATAGCATCTTGTATCAAAGCTTATAAAGAAGAATAATGCAAATATGTGTCAGTATCAGTACAATAATATACTATAAACAATTGCACTTGTGGGCCAACCACCCAGAATCGCTTGGAACACTATGCCAGACACATAATAATACCCATAAAACAGTCAGGATTACATATCAGTGCCTTACAAATATACCATCCACAGTTGTGCCACCCCTTTGGAGTAATTTATTAAGACTGGTGTTACATAATACTAGCTATGAGCTGGTGCTTCTTTCCACATACAGTATATACCAGTTTTCTGGTGTACGTTATTGTATATTTAAGGCATTGTATTAGGCTAAGCCCCTTCCTACAAAGCCTTACCCACTTTCCAGAAAAGTGCACGGTGCATGCACAAAAAGGGCAAAGAGCTGCATTTTTGCGTAAGTAGTACGCCTTGTATTGAATTTTTCCGTTTTTGAAAACTGGTTTAGAGAGAATGATAAATTCTCCCCATACTCTTGGTCAGATCTAAGATGTGATGCTCCCTGGTTTTCGAGATTGGGAAATAATACAAAGTTGGGGAAGGTAACCTGGCACTGTAAAAAATAAACTGTTCAGTGTAACTTGCAAGTTTAGGTAGTTTTGCTTTTTTCCATTTACAGTACTGTAATAGTTTTACACATTTTAGTAAGAGTTGTGAAAACAGTTGACGTGATTTAGAAAGAGTCCGAACAGCACTATAGCTATGCGTCCACAATAGTGTTTGCCTCATCGCTGGTTGTAGCCTTTCTGAGTCTTGCGAATTGTGTCCCATTTGTTAATTGTTCCCAGATGTTATTTTACTTTGAAAGTTGGAAGCGAAGTTTCCTATGTTAGCTGTTCCTAATGAAAGTGTCTACTTAATATGGTCATGCTATCTTTGCATACCCGTCCATGTCATTTCTATATGGGATTATTACTGATTTGTGTTGACACAGCTGCACACTTTACAGCATTTGTTTGGTTACAAGTTTGCTCAAATAGCTTTTTTAATTTTGGAGCAGTTTATTTAAGCTTTCTCCGATGGTGTTACTTTGTCTTTCCTGGCCAATCTGAAACGTGCTGTGTATCTACCTGGAGATTTCAAAGCGTTCCTTTCTTTTTTTGCAGGGCGGAATCATTAAATCAAACACAAGAAAGCTGCATGTCCTATGGTAGGCCATATTCTGGCTCTCCTACCAGATAAGAAAAACCAAAGCCAATCTGGCAGAAGCTTAACTCTTGTCTCATATGTCCATAACATGTATCTGTGAAACTGTTTTTCTTCTGTTTTTTTCATGTAAAATGTCATGTGTTTCATATTACAGAAATGTATACATAGGGTTAATCCCTTTGCTGGCATCTAATAGTACAGAAGTAAGTCCTGAAGGGTTTGCAGCTCAATGCACTGAACAAAACCAAAAATGTTACTTAACTTCTCAAAAGCTCCATTATTCTTGAGTACTTATCTATACTCTACATGGGTCGATTAAATCAAAATTTCCCAAAATTCAGCATGTGCCAAAAATGTCACTTTACGTAAAGCACCAACATTGATATGCCAGACAAAAATTATGTGCATAGGGCATATCTGCTATTACATATGTTTTTAAGCATAAATCTAGAATCTGTGGGTTTGGAAACTGTGTGTAGGAACTTAAAGAGAGGGTCCGAAACCAAAGGTTATTTTCATATTAAATCTATTTCACAAAATAATCTCATCACTGTTTTAATAGAAAAAAGCCCTATTGTTCCTTCTCTACCTTAACTTGCTATTTGCTTTTTTTTTTTTTTACCTTCGAATGAAGTTTTGGTTGAGAATCCCCAGTGCATGCTAGCATACTCAAAAGAGATGTCATATGAGGGCCGGGACTATGATCCACTGCTGTAGCTACTGTACCCACCCTGAAACCAACCTTCATCAGTGAAATAAGTTTCTAGATTAGGGATAGTCCCTTCTTTACTCAGTATGTGCCAGTTGTCAATTCCAATGCATGCTCTGTGTGGATCCTGCTTTATGTTCCTTTAAGTGCACAGTAAAAGGGCCTACTGTCATTGTGTATTGAAAATGGGAGAATATGGCAAGCAGGGAGAACAGAGACCAGCCTAGCCCTGGGAACAGACATCACTGATAAAAACACCTTTCTTCTCTTCTTTATTGATTAAAATGGGAGACAAAGCATGATGTACAGTACAGTACTAGTCAAAAGTTTGGACACACCTTTTCATACAATTGCATTCCTTTTTCAATATGTGCATTGTAGAATAAGACTCAAGACAGCAAAACCACAAGGAAACAAGGACTAAAAAACATGTGTGAAACAAACCAGCATATGTGTTAAAACTTAGACTCCTCATCAAGCAGTAGGCTGGGATGGCTTCCAGTGAACAGGTATGCCTTGTCAAGAGTTCATTTGTGAACTCAGCAGCCTTTTAGAAAGTGTTTGCGATCATCTGGAGTCTTTGGCAGAAGCAGTTTTGGTACACAGTTCTAAACAGTGCTGAGCCCTGGTACTGTACAGTGCACCTCATGTATCAAATTCACAGAGTACATCTATTTTTTCCAGTGCAATTTGCAATTGAAAAGTAAACTCTGACAAAGGACAAAATTCCTTTTACATACATAATATACAATATATCTTTGTATTGTGAATACTGTTGTTGAGATCCAATGGTCCAATGGAGTCTGAACGAGGTTTTCTCAAAAATTCAACACAAATAATGATGTTTAGAGGAAATTAATGAATGTGAACAAACCATGTGAGATACAAAAAGGAGGAAATTAATAATTTCCTTTACACCAATTTTTGGAATTGAAAAAAAGTTAGAAATTTTGGTGCATACAGGTGCACCCCAATTTTCGAGAGGCAAACGTTTTAAATAAATTAAGTTTGCTTTACTCCAGCAAGCTTTTTTTTGACACCAGCATATAAAATACTGATCTTAATAAATACCCCCATAGATTTAGGTAGCAGAATTCTACAACAATAGTCCTTTTGAACCAACATAAAAAATGATTGATACTTCTGGCTTTAACAATCCTATGAAATGTAATAAAGGTGGAGGAGGGCAGCAACTGAGGATCCTTTGGTTTAGTAATCGTAGGGGACTAGGCCCCATTGCAAAGACAGATGCCAGCCTTGATCATCTGATTGACAACTTTCAGAGCCAATTACCTTTAGAACAAAAGGATCAGGTATGCCGAACTCCAAGTGCCTTTTTCTTTTCTTCCAAAACATCTACCATCAGACGAGACTCTGAAGGTCCCTCTACATGTTAGATGTTTACCAGTTCAGCTGCAATCAGTCGGCTTTACCAACATTAAAGAAGCACTCCCAATAAGTTTTTTATTAATGAAATGTTTGTATATATGCATGTACTATAGTGTGAGTGTATTAATATACTCATCTACCACTGCTTTCTCCTGGTTCCAGCACTGTTCTTCTCTTCTTCTGAGTGACATCAAAGCTCTGCAGACTGGCCAGGTCACGCTTTGTGACCCATAAGTGTCTTTTACATTGTAAGCCTATGGAGCGTCAGAATGAAGCTAAATAGCCTTTCTTTGTAAAAGAGACATCCAGTTCCCGCCTAGAGCACAGAGTTAGCCGACTACTCGCAATTGTGGTGACATCACTGAGGAGTTTAGAAGAAAGGTGCCGGACACCGGAGGGAGCAGCGGTAGGTTGGTATATTAATACACTGACACTGCAATACGTGCATGTACACACACATTTAATGAATAAAAAATGTTATGGGAGTCCTTTTTTAACATAATGTGTACGGCCACAATACGGATCTTAGCTCACGGAAGTCCACCAGTATAAACCTCTGTCTCATGCTAGAAGTTTGAAAAATCTGAAGGTGCACTTTAAGTAACTCTCCACTATGTATACATAAATTTAGCAATCAAGTGCTTCTCTGTCCTTATTGCGTATGATACTGCGGTCTAAACATCATACAAAGCTACAAAGTATTTTTTTTAATTGTGAGTTACTTCTTATACAGATTAATAACGAATGTGTGATGCTTCTCCATAAGGTGCCATCAAGATCATTTCAACTAATAAAGATCATTGTAGTGATTGTAAAGTGATTACATCTGACGATAGCCAATATGCGCTTTCCGAAAATAAATGAACATGATGACTGTTTCTGGCCACAGATAAATCTGTGCTATGTGCAGCAACAGGCAGGAAACAATTTAGCTCTGTTTAGCTGAACAGGAAAACTAGCCGTAAATATGAGGTTACGTAATAACAATCCATTGGATTTTACAGCGCTCCAGCTTTATCTGCATCCAGATCTTTGAAACTGCCAAGCATACCTATAAAAATGGATGACTACTTTGGTCAGTACCTTCTTATTTAAATTAAAGTTCCCTGTTTTACCTTCTATATTTTTTAAATACCCATCCTGTAATCTGTGCACCAATGGCCACATTCATCAACATTAACAGAAATAAACGCTTAAAACAGATCACTCTGTGTGTAATGACTCTATATAATATATCAGTTTCACTTTTTGTATTGAAGAACTGAAATAAATTAACTTTTTTGCTTATATTCTAATTTTGTGAGAAGCACCTGTATATACACATATTTTTTTTATTTTTAAGCCAAGGGTCACTAAAGATGAACCTAAGCTACAAGTCCCATCTCCATGTGTGGTAGGGCATAAAAGCAATGTGAGAGCTGCTCAGCAGATGCCTTCTTAGGAACGCCTGTTACCTTGAACTGGAGGTGAGCGTATTTGAAATCTAATTTACTTGGGAAAATGGAGCAGATTGTGAGTGCTGCCCTTCAGGGTCTCAAACAGACTTTTCTTCTAGACACTAAATTTATAGGAGGACATTGATATGACCCAATCTCTTCTGAAATAGTGTAGTCATCTGTGTCCACCATATGCCCCTTTCCCAGTACTGATGAGCCAGGGGCCAGAAAACTGCATGATACAAATACACTTATGCTAATAAGGATTCCAAAGAAGATTTAAGGGGGTATGTTACGCTTTATATTCAAGGCTTAATGCTATTTTGGAGGTGTTGGGGAGATATTGCACACACAACTTCAGTGTGAAAATGCTTGCGAAATGCGCGTCGGGTGTGGTGGGTTCCCCGGGTTCTAATTCATGGTAACTATGCCTTAATTTTGTTGTATTACACTTTGCGTTTTTACACCTGCATATTATTTCTCTCTTATGCTGCTACTATGCATGTATTATATGCGTTGTTATCATGTATATATGGCTACTTCCTGCATTTATGAACATATATATTTAACCTTATTCTGACCCTATTTGGGTCTATTCTGATTGCTGCAGCCACTATGTGGCGCTTTATGGTGGAGTTTATATGTGCTCTCTTTTGCAGATATGTGGCCCTGTACTACTATTCGTACATAATGGTATAAAATCTGCACATATTTTCTCTTTGATGTTGCTACTATGCATGTATTATATGCGTTCTTTCTGTATACATATGGCTACTTCCTGCATTTATGAACACATGTATTTGACCTTATCTGGACCCCACTTGGGTTTACTTATATTGCTGCAGCCACTTTGAGGCATTTACGGTAGTTCATTTGTAGTTCATTTATGTTCACTTTTGCAGGTACGTGGCCTTGCATTACCATTACCTATTGTGCATAATGGTATAAAACTGCTTAGTGTGTTTTTTTGTTCTGGGTTTACCCACTTTTTTCTTGTGTTTTGTGGTATTTGCTTTGTTTTTAAGATTTTGTTCAATAAAATTTATACTTTTTTAGTATTTTTGGTCTCATGTAAAGCTTTTTTTCGGTTTTCTACTGTTCTTGAATTTAAGCTAAAAGTGTTAGATTGTACAAAAATCTGAGATTATAACTGAATCATCAAAATACTCTGGGTACAAAGTTATTCAAGTCTCTGCCATATTTCAGTCATGTCATCACCATAAACAAACTGTATTAAATGAAGATGTTATTCCATAATCAGAAGAGCATTTCCCAAAATGAGACTTCATTGTGGAAGCTAATATATGAAGAACGGCTTACCTAGTTGGAAGTGATCAATTTTCATTGTGCTGTTGGTCAATGTTCCAAAGATTGTGATAATTGAGATCTTTCTTACGGCCATCTCACACACTGTCTCCAGATACTCGTCACGTTGCTGGGAATACATGTTGTTCTCCTCCTTTGGAGTTGTGATGAGCTGTATGACACATTTGAGATGTTCAAGAATAAACTGAGGTGAATCTTTTTAACAGACGTTAATTAAGGTAATCCTTGCCTAAACGGGAGTGCTGCGTCCCCTTAATTGTTTCCTCTGTTCTGTACATGACAACTACACATTGAGAATACCAGCTGGGCTTGGTATTGCAAGTCCGTTTACAGAGACCGACAGGCTCCATTAAATGACCGCTAATCGGTAAAAATATATTGATCAGCAGTAGTAATGAGCGAGTATGCTCGTTGCTCTGGTTTTCCCGAGCATGCTCGGGTGTCCTCTGAGTATTTGGGCATGCTCAGAGATTTAGTTTTTGTTGCCACAGCTGCATGATTTGCGGCTGCTAGACAGCCTGAATATATGTGGGGATTGCCTGTTTGTTAGGGAATCCCATGTATTCAGGCTGTCTAGCAGTAAAAATCATGCAGCTGCGGCGACAAAAACTACATCTCCGAGCACGCCCAAATACTCGGAGGACACCCGAGCATGCTCGGGAAAACCTGAGCAATGAGTATACTCGCTCATCACTAATCGGCAGTCATTTAATGGCCTGTTTACACAGGCAGACCTCGGTAAATGATGCACACTAAATGACCTGTAGCAGATCGCTCAGTGAACATAGGCTACCATTGATCTTGGCAGTGCGAGTCCTGCTTACACCGCTGAGAACGATGATTTTTTTGCATTGCACAAAAATAATTTCATTTGATGAATGATCATTTTTAAACACAGCCGGTTTACAGTGACAGATTAACGTGAAATCAGTGATTTTAGGAAGGCTCGTTCATCATAATCTTACAATAATGATGCAAATTTAGTCTCTTTCAGGTACAGCCTCTACAAAAAGTACTGTATATGTATGTCTAGAAAATGAAGGTGGCACAGTGCGATGCAGAGCTACGGAGACATTCAACAGTGGATTAAAAGATGTGCTATACACCCCACTGACATAATGTTGACAGCATTAATTAAAAAAACAAACTAGAAAACTCTTTTAACTAATGACCTCTGAAACACTTTAGTATATAAGACAAGTAACACGCTTTGTTTGAGTTAGCGTGATGAGGGCAGACACCATTTTGCCAAACTTAAAGGGGTGTTCTCAAGTCTCTTGAGCGTCTCAGAGCTATGCACGCTCTTTATAGTCTCCTTACTTCCCGGGTGCTTGCGGGGCGGGTGCTCCTCCTTGAGTGACAGTTCTGTTGGGCATCTTCATTCATCTACTACGCATTAATGGTCTATCAGTGCTTGTTCTGAGTCCCTATATCTACATATAGTACATATATACATATGGAGATAACAAGGACTTTGAACAAGCACACAGTCCAGAAAAGTGAGAGCTGTGATTAGAGCTTCCAAGGCTATCATTAACTTTGTATTTGTTTACTTGCAATTTATTCCTAGATGAAGAATGATCACATTAGTATCTAGTCTACGCATGTAATATTTTTCTATATCTTCATTATCTCCTTAAAGGGTTTTTCCACTACTATAATCCTGAGCACATATCCTTAGCATAAGACATCAATATCAGATCAATGAGGTCCAAAACCCTGCACCCCAGGGGTCAGACATAAATAGTGTATGGAGGGAAGCACCATAGTTTCGTACACTGTTTAGTTGCCGCTCCTGCATCAGCTGCTTTGATGGCAGTGATGGATGTTGAAACCCCATGATCTGACTTAGCATTATGTTTGGTCACCAATATCATAGTCGTGGAAACTCCTTTAAGTTCACACAACATAATGTGTCCCAAAACACTACAAGCCTGTCCCTACAAACTCAGCAACTGATTTCTAATCCTAGAACAACAATATATGTTATAAAATGGTTACATCTCAGGTAATTGCCTGAAAGACCTACCAATAATCTTCGTTTGCCTTCAAAGTTGTGCAGGAATGTTGACAATGATCTTTTTGGGGCTTCGGTAATGGTCTTTTTCACTGGTTTGATATAACTCTCTTCATCACCTTTTCCTGCATTTTTATTTTTTTTGTTACGATCTTTTTCCGCCTTAACTTTTTTATCGGACTTGTCTTTTTTAGAAGTTTTTTCTTTCTTTGGAGGTTTCTCTAACTTATCAGCTTTTTTTTTCTTTTTATCAATCTTCTCAGGTTTTTCCCCCTTTTTCTGCTCTTTTTCCTTTTTGGGTGGAATATTTACCTCTTCTATAGTTTCATCGACTTGTGAAGTTGTGGGTTTGCCAGGGTTAAATTTATCATCATATTCATTTGTAAATATTTTCTCAACACCTTTCTTTTTAGATGATTTAGTCTTCTGAGGTTTCTTTTGACTTGGTGTGACATCATGAGAACTTTGGCCTTGTCTATCTGTACGGTTATCCCCAAACCGCCCTGTGTTTTCTTTTGTATAATGCTCTGTAGTAGTTGTTGAAACAACGGGAGCGACAGTGTGGGACTCATGGACCACTGGTTTGTTTATTTTGCTTGTAGTAGCAAAGTGCTTTCCTGTCTGCACATGCTGTCTATCTCTGTGTTTATCGGTTCTCACAGGAAAATAGGGCCTTGCTGTTTCTGGCTCACGAGTTGTTACTTCAGCTTGCAATCTATGAGATTCTGAAGTGGTCACAGACTTAGCAGACCATGGTTTTTGTGTTGTGGGAAGAACTGTTGTTGGCGCTGTTGTTGGTGCTCTTGAAGCTGTAGTTAGGATTCGTGTAGTGGCCTTTGTGGAAGGTGCAAAAGTTGTTATTTTAACTGTGGTTGAAGGTGTGGATGGTGCTGTGTAGGGTTTTCTTGTACTTTTAACTCTAGTTGACCTTGTAGGCATGACATTTCTTTTTGGTTCCTCCTTCCTTACTGCGACTTGAACAGTTTCACTAGCTGGTGTAGGCTTTATACCTCTTGTACTACTGCTACCACCAGACTCTCCTTCTTCAGATACTTGACCTTCTACTCCAGCTGCTTTACATTTTTGTACAAAACCTTTTTGCCTGAGTTTTTCTATTTTTCTAATGGGACTTTGATCAACGACCTCATACATTGCTTCTAGACGAACGGGATAAGGGTATCTTTCCTCTATTTGCAAAGTCTTCTTGAGAAGAACCATACCAAACTTTCCTTTTTCCAGCTTCAAAGAAGTCATCATTTTTGCCACAATTGCTGGATCAATAGGCTGTTCTAAGATCTTTCCTTCATTTGTAATTCGTCTTATCTTCCCTCCTTCTTCTCCTTCCTCGTGGAATATGACAATCTGTTGAATATGTCTTTCCGCAAGTTCACAATAAACATCATTTTTCAGAAGGCTCATCATGAGTCGATAATAGCCATCAGATGCATGAGGCGCGGAGATAATCCATACTCTGTTTTTGCCAGCAAAGCTAGCAAGAATATTAGGTGAACTCGCAGTAGATGGAAAACGTGCTGTCCTAGAACGTGCAGATGTTGCACTGTCATCTTTCAACATCCTAGCTTGCGGTTGCCTCACACCAGCCCTTTGTTGTGTGATGACCCTTTTACCCTGAGTTTGACTTTCATCCCTCTGCACAGTTTGTGATAAGTTTCTTTTAAGAAAACCCCTCTTTACAGATTTATTTTGATTTATTTGTAGATGGCCATGTTGTCTATGGGAAGGTAGAGTTCTTCCATTGTGCGATGTAGTGTCAGCGCCATTGTCCCTGTGAAGTGCTCTTCTCTGAGTTTGGTCAGAAGCACATATTAACCACACAGCCAGCAAGAATGCCAGACGTAATATTAGAGTCCTATTCATTGTGCTATTATCTGCAAAAGACAGAAGTAATATTCACTAGCTGATAATATAGAAATAATTGTAGCATGGGCAAAAACATTGTATTGTCTCATGAAAACCCAAAGTTTAACAAGCTGAGCATACCATATTAGAACAAGTAAAGCTTTTAGCAGTCCTTTATAGAATTATATGTCTAGAAACCTGTCTAAAACAGTAAGTGTGGTGGCCCTACTTAGCCTGATGCCCAGTCCTATCCTAGAATACTGACTCTGGGCGATATATCCTGCAAGAGAGCCTCTGAATCAGCTTGCTGGACTCCATAGCCCTCAGGTGCACAAACTCTTCTGGTGACTTATAGATATTATTAGTTCCACATCGAGGACCCCCACTTATCTGAAGGATGGAGTTCACCTGCTCACCTGTTCTTAGTCTAGAAAGGAAAAGGCCATGCATCTGTGTGCCTCTCTATTGTAAATGGAGGGAATCTGTAAGTAGGATTTCACACCTCACATTTCTGGTGATGCACATGGAGGTGCACGCCACACATATGCGCCAAATTCATTTAGTGGCATGCACTTGTTAATGAATTTGGTGCATCTTATTCCTGTACGTCCCTCAGTAAGAATGACGCATAAAACATCAGTCTTAATGGATCCGGGGCCTTTAGTATTTGGAGAGGTTGTCCCCAGAGTTGCCAAATTCATGAAAAGTCCACAAAAGACAGGTGCTTTTTTCTGCTGCCCATAGTGTCCGTCAGAAAAAAAAAACCTTCTTGATTTTTTTTTTTAATCAAAATTTGTATTGTGCATGTGCTTGTACAGAGTGACGAGCCGGACTCATGCGGGCCACATAAGGAAGGCGTGGAGCTGCTCCCACCATCCTGATGTTATGTCCGGTCTTATACTCCAGTCACATCTGGAACTGCAGTCACTATCTTACTATTACATCATCGCTTATAGTCCAGTCACATCCAAAGCTGCAGTCACTATTCCACTGATACATAATGCCTTATACTCCAGTCACATCCAAATCTGCAGTCACTATTCTGCTGTTGCGACATACCTCATTCCTCAATCACATCCATGGCTACAGGCCCTATTCTGCAGTTATGTCATGTCTTATACTCCAGTCACCTCAAGAACTGCAATCACTATTCTGCTATAACATCATAGCCAAAGCTGCAGTCACTATTCTCCTGATTCATTGTCTTGTATTCCAGTCATATCCAGACATGTAGTCATTATCTCCTGTGTCACTGACTAAGGCCTCTTTCACACATCCGTCTTTTTGTATCAGGCATGATCCGTCGCACACCTGAAGGGACGGATCTGGCACTGAAACAAAAAAACTGATGCAACGGATCCGTTTTTTTGCTGGATCCGACCTGAACTTTTGAACCCAGAAAAAGAGGGTTTCTGATGCCCGGAGACACTGGAAAAAGTAGTAGTAGTAGTAGTAGTAGTAGTGTAGTAGTAGACCTTGGTTTCCAGAATCTGGATCAGACTTTTGCCAGATTGCACAAAAGTCTGATCCAGTTCCATTGACTTCTATTGTTTGCGGCCGCCTGATGCGCCGCTTCAGGCACATCAGGCGGCTCCGGCAAAAAAAAAAAAAAAACGTTACATGCTCCGTTTTGTCCGGCCGCCGGAATGTACATTTCCGCCGGATCCGGACAAAAGCGGAGACAGCGCAATGACATCAGGCACGATCCGGAGCTAATGAAAGTCAATGGTAAAAAAACGCATCCGGTGCCGGATCCGTTTTTTTACCAACACGCCGGATCATGCCTGATACAAAAAGACGGATGTGTGAAAGAGGCCTAATACTCCAGTCACATCCAGAGCTGCAGCCACTTTTATGCTGCTGCATCATACCTTATCATTCAGCTATATCCAGAACCATCACCCCCTTGACTTTTTACCCATTTTGTTACATTACAACCTGAGTTTAAATATTTTTGTAATCTGATTTGTGTGTGATGCATCAGCACTAAATAGTCTAAGTTGGTGAAGAGAGAAAAATATAGGTATAAATTAAATTTATGGGATAAAATAAATACAAATTGTCATGTGCATATGTATTCACCCCTTTTGCTATGAGGCCCTAAAAACATCTGGCGCAAGCAATTACCTCACATGCTTAGTGAGAGGACGTCCCGCTGTGTACAATCTGTCACGTGGTCTGTCAGTATACAGTACAGTACATACACCTTTTCTGAAAGGCCACAGAGGCTGCAACATCACTAAGCAAGAGGCATCACTAACCAAACACCATGAAGACCAAGGAGATCTCCAAACAAGTCAGGGACAAACAGAATCTCCCCAGAATTAGCAGTTTTTAGGCTACGAGAGAATCCGGCCAATTATGCAAATGACACTCTGATCAAAGTTTGATCAAGTGTCAGTTTAGTGTGATATGATTCTGTTGGATGAGAAAATTGTAGCACACTGTGAGGAGCAGATTGAGAAAAAAATATTTCCATCTTCTCCATTTGTGAGACTGCGGAAATCTGACTGTACTCAGATGTCATCCGAGCGCAGTCCAATGTTTCTCCGCACCCAAAGACTTGAATGGGAGAGTGGCATCTAATTTGTAAGTAAAATGACAGCGTGCTGCGATTTTTTTTCTATGATAGATTCTGTCAGTGAAAAAAACTGTCCATCAGGACGCAATGAATAACATTGTCCGATTCAGGGGCGGACATATCATTGGTGCAACTTGTGCAGCCGCACAGGGGCCCAAGAGGTGAGGGGGCCCATTTATACCTGCAAAGCAGGTGCAATTTTACATTTTTAGGAGGTTTTGGGCTGCAAAGGGCCCATGTATTGTTCTTGCACAGGGGCCCTTTTCTGACTCTGTGCGCCACTGGTCCGATTGTTATCTGATAAAAAAAATCGGATAGCACTTGTCTGATGTACATGCTTGTGGGAGCAAAGCCCTTAATCAAACTATAGCAACCAATAAAGAAGATGACACATAGCTGGAATCAGGGTCTCTGTCCTTACATTATGCTGCTCTCAGATTAGGTAGCAAAAACCTGGTGACAGATTCCCTTTAAGATGATATTGTGCTTTATAAGTCCAGCTGTCAGAAGGAGTTTAGTCAATAGTTGGCCTCCTATGACCCACACTTAACAATACCCAGAATAATGCATTGCTTTGCATTAAGGATACCTAAGGTTGTGTGTTTAGCACATCTTGTACTGTACATACGGCAGCAGGAATTTCTTATCACAATTGTTAAGCAATGATCCATATTTGAGAAACACACTAATGTTTGTCAGACATAAGACATTCTACTTTTTCTATTACTTGCGCATCAATGCAAATCTTTGTTGTTATAAGTATCTCTGTACCATAATGAATTCTGTTTTCAGAAGAACCAAGACCAAAATGTGGATTTGGTTTCAAACCTCAACTTAAAGCCATTACTCTTTACTTTGTTGCACTTATATGTGTTACTTAGTCTCAGTCTTTGATCAATAAGTCATGAATCAGTGCACGTAGTAATAATACTAATAACAATATTTATTATTATTATTATTATTATTATTATGCTACTTTAAAATATAAACATGTTAGAAGATGACAAGGTCTCCGAGCTCTAGTCCTCACTGATGAGCTACACTAAACTCTTTAGTACTGATAATAACATATTTAGAAAACCTGGAGTCACATACACAGAAATCATAGTAAAAAGCTAGCGGAATGAAATCCGATCCTGAGCTTTGTGCTGGTGCTGAGATGACAAATACCCTTGTAACAAAATGGTGTTATATTGACCTTCCAAATTGTTTATGTACAAAGCCCGGAATAATTCTGTCCGGTTAGACATGCGATGACACGGTTCTGGGATTACCTAGGAATAGGCCGGCAATATGTGATTGGTGGAGATCAGATCTTGTAACCCCCCCCACCCACCAATCAGCAGCAAGAAAGGAGCAAGGAGGACTAGGATGAAGTATCAGATGCAGCATCATGCCGGTGGGCACACATTAACGACACCCTAAGGCTGGGGTCACACGAGCGTCTTCTCTCCATCCGAGAAAATCGCTCCGATTATGATAATCAAAGTTTGATCAGTGGGTGATTAGAGTAGAATCCGATTTTCTCTGAGGTGGAGGGGAAGAAATAGTTTCTCCACCTTCTCAGTGATGTCATCTGAGTGTGGTCCGATTTTTTCTACTGACCCATTGACATGGATGGGCAAGTGACATCCAATTCTTGGGGGAAAATCGTGCATGCTGCTATTTTCCTAGGATTACTGGGTCCAAAGATAAAGTTGGACATGTGCACATCCCTTTAGAATAACCTAGGTACGTGTTGTATCCTTCAAAACCATGGATCGCACTTGTCCGATTAAACGGCGTCAGCACAAGATCTATTAATAGTTCATAGAGGTTAAATGGTTAAATTCTATAGTATCAAACTGGGTTCCACTTTATGGTGGTGATTTTACCCCCTACAACAGAAGAACTTTTGTTTTTTACTTCAACCATTTTCTATGACTTATGGGACAAGTCCCCTATGTCTTTAACTGACAATAGAGTTAATCTAAAAGGGGAAGGGACTTGCCAAGTCTGGGCCCCTATCTCCAGGGGCCCCACATTAGCTGATCAGCTACATGGCCTGCTCATGTTACCAGTCATCTTGGCTTATATATATACATATATATCACTTTTATATTGCCCTCAGGTAAAGTGGTTACATTGAATATAGACCATGGCATTTTACTATCCCCCTGGATATAACATCCCACTGAGTCATATGTGTCTCAACCCTCCCCCTCTCCCCCAACATTTCTCGGTACAGCTGAACATTTGGTTTTGGAAGTCTGTTTTGGCTCTTTGAACAAATACTTCAATGTTACTCATTAAGTTCATGCAGTCAGCTGTATCAATATAGTTCAACATGGAAATTAAGGTTATTTGCTGCTTCTGGGGCCAATTACGAACATCGGTTCTTTTACAAAGGGTTAAACTTCAAGCAACTCATTGTGAGTAAAGTAAACCGTCCTGGTGGGAAAATGCAGAAGAAACTGCAGAAAACGCCTGGATGAGGGAATAATGGCTTACATCTGCTGCATAAAGTTTCCCTGCGATATGTTTTGTTGGTGACAAACTATCCAGAGTTTCCTACAACTTTCCAGTGTTTCATTACAGTAGTGCATGAACATAATGGAGCTCAGAAATCATGCCGAATGCCTCTGCTAACTCGAAAGCTTGCAATTTGTTACCATCTTTTCAGTTAGCCATTAAAAGGTATCAACCACCGAGGACTCTCAACTCTAAATATTTTTCTGCTAACTATGCATTTATGACCAGTGTCTGGTGATCCTGGACAGTATGGATAATGTGGGAGTCTAAACCAATGCAGTACAGACATAGAAAAGAATGGGGAGAAGATATTTGATGTTACCTTGTCTCTTCTGCTAGACTTCACACCTCCATTTCTAGGTGTTGATGGATTTGGTTGTCCTCCAAAGCATCTGCTTTTGTTTAGATGTTCAGAGTTTTCTTCCTCATTTTCTTCTTCTTGGTCCTTTGTTTGAGGGAGGGACGAGAATGGATCGAGAGACGGACACTCGTGACTGAAGGAAACTACACGTTTTTCTTTGACCAGTGTTTATTCTTCTCCTCGACTCCGGTTTCCTGTGCACTTTTAATATTTCGTTTCACTGAGAAGAGTTTAGAGAGGAAACGTCTACTCCACCATTAAACACATTCACACAAGATCTGCAGTCTCTGCAAGCCAGAGAAAAAAATTGGGAAGAATTTAACTGATCAGCAGAACACCGCCTCCTGCCCAATGGAAGCAATGAGGGAGGGCTGAGGACTGAGATTTACTTATGGGGCTAAAACATTACACATCACCAGAAAGTAAGGAAGCATGACAGCTAGTAGCTACACATCCTACATTGCATCGCTCTGGATTTGTTGGACATTTAAACAACTTTTGATAACTCCAAATTCTCATAACTTTATCATCTTATAGTATAAATATAAATATTTTGTATCACGTAAACATTACTATTTACGTCTAATTTTACTTTTGCACACTTAGACCTTGTTCACATATAAGAATTATGCAATTTTTTATATGGATTTCTTAACGAGGATTGGATCCCTCAAA
>VIAB01011050.1:16887-27019 GCA_009801035.1 Oophaga pumilio
CACTTGTAAATGGAAGAAGGGTGCATGACTGCATTCATAAGGGGAAAGCTAGTCATATACCACGTGGGAAAGGTAAGTAACTGGTATTCATAAAGATCACCACCTGGATGCCCATTCTCCTGATATTGAATAAGAAGTCTGCAGTAAAGGCTGTTGTGAAGTCTGATCCGAAGTCCGTGGTGAAGTCTGTTCCAAAGTCTGTGATGAAGTCTGTGGTAAAGACTGTAGTAAAGGATGTAGTGAAGGCTGTGGTAATGGCTGTGTTGAAGGCTTCTGTGAAAGTCGTGATAAAAGTTGTTGTAAAGGCTTGTGGTTAAGGCTCTAGTAAAGGATGTGGTGTCTAGAGATGGTTGAACCCGAACAGTAAAGTTTGGCGTCCGTACCGAACAGCTACTGTTCGGGCGTGGATACCGAACATGGACTTCACCATGAAGTCCGTGTTACTGTTAGAGTTCGGCCCCCCGAACCCTAACTGTGCATGACAGAATGGCAAACACTGCTTCTGATTGGCAGTAAAATCATTACTGCCGGTCAGACAGCCGCGGAGCCCACAGCTGTGATCAGAGGAAAACAGTTTACCTCCAGTCACAGGCATGAGCTGATGAGACTACGGCATGGGTTCCCCTGTATTTTTGATAACTAGCCAGGCAAAACTGACAGCTATGGGCTGCAACACTCAGCTGTCAGCTTCAGCAAGGTTGGTTATCAAGAATGGAGGGGTCCCCAAGCCATATTTTTAATTATTTAAATAAAAAATTTTGAAAAACAGCATGGGGTCCCCACGATTTTTGACAACCAGCCAAGGTAAAGCAGACAACTGGGGGCTGGTATCCTTGGATATTGACCCCCCAGCCTAAAAATAGCAGCCCGCAGATGCCCAGAAATGGCATATGTATTAGATGCGCCAATTCTGTCAATTTTCCCGGCTCTTCCCACTTGCCTTGTAGTGGTGGCATGTGGGGTTAATAGTTGTGGGGTTGCTGTCACCTTTGTACTGTTCGGTGACATCAAGCCCACGGCTTAGTAATGAAGAGGTGTCTATACGATGCCTATCCATTACTAATCCTATAGTTATATGGTAAATAAACACCCAGCAAGTACAAAGTCTTTTATTTGAAATAAATGAGTTCACCGCTGGTCACTGAGACTGAGCTCGCAGCAGCTCATTCTCCCAGTGGTTCTCAGCCTGGACGGTCGCATCTTGGCACAGTCCAGGTTGAAAAGTATTTGTCCCCAGACATGGATTACGGCGTGGGACAAAATTCCGGACAGGTGAGGGATATCTTGTTTTTTATTTTTATTTTATTACAGGAGATTAAGGTTTCATTGGAAAGGGCGTTAGGTGAGTATAACTGTGTTTGTTATTTTTAAATACAAATGGAAAAGTGTGTCGTGTTTTAATTCAAGTAAAATACTTTATTCTGGCTGTGTCTTTATATACCAGACAAATATAGGATTTGTAATGGAGAGGCGTCTTATAGACGCCTCTCCATTAATTAGCCGTGGGCTTGATGTCACCGGACAATACAAAGGTGACATCAACCTCACATATATAAACTCCACTTGCCACTGCCACAGGGCAAGAGGAAAGAGCCGAGCAAAGCACCAGAATTGGTGCATCTAATAGTTGTGCCTTTCTGGGCAGCTGCCAGCTGCTATTTTTAGGTTTGGGGGGCCAATATCCATGACAACTTACCAGACTGAGAATACCACCCCCTCTATACTTGATAACCAGCCTTGCTAACACTGACAGCTGAGAGTTGCAGCCCCCAGCTGTGAGTTTTGCCTGGCTTGTTATCAAAAAATTTGGGGAACCCACGTGTTTTTTATTATTTATTTTGAGCGCAAGCGCCGACTGATGAATACTCCCTTCAGCCACCACTTGCTCTCGCTGTTTTTAGCAGCAGCAGGTGTAGGCTGATGGGAACAGTAGTCACATCAGCCTATGCCAGTGACCGGACCGGTAATCATTTTACCTCCAATCAGAAGCAGTGTTTGACAAACACAGGATGTTCGAGCCCCGAATTCAAGTGAATGGGGTCCGGATCCAGGAACTGTTCTGGTACCTAAACCCAAATTTTTTTAACTGCTCAACTGAACCCGCCAGACCTGAATATCCACAGGTCTGACGATCTCTAGTGATGAAGGCCGTGGTGAAGTTTGTTATGAAGTCTGTGGTTACGTCTGTGCTTAAGGCTGCTGTGAAGACTGTGGTAAATGTTATGGTAAAGACTAAAGTGAAGGCTGTGGTGGGGAGAGCAAGATTTCAAAACGGAATCAACTACAAAGAATCACGGGCGATGTAGTCTCCCAAATAATTGCAAATTGTTTAGCTGTAGAGAGATGGAAAAGAGACTGAGTAACTATAAGCAAACACGGCCATCTGGTGGACCAAACTGTAAGTGAAAGTAAAAAAGAAAGAACTGTGGTAGCTGGAACCAAATTGTGCTGGGAGATTTACAGGGGGAGTGAATTCGTCTGTTTAACCTGATAAGGTGACACACAGGAAGGACTTCCTGAATATGAAAGGCCTGGCCAGGCTGAGAAGAACAGTTGGCGCCAAAACCTGCATCAGGGCTGGTTGTATGCCTGCGAGGTGGGCTTGCAGCCACCATCGGCACAGAAGAATCTGGGAGTGTTCATATGCCGCAGAAGGCCTGAGTTGTGAGGAAGATCCATGCTCCGCTCCAGTGGAACGCCGTGATCAGAACCAAGCCAGGCCCAAGAGACGCCACGAACGAGTTACTGGGACTTGCTTGAAGAGTGATACAGGCTTGACATCGTGAGCCAGTGAGCAAAATTTGGGCAATATCTCTTGAAATGTACTAACCAATATATCTATATGTATATAATTGCCTGTTGCTTGTAAAAGATACTGTGATTATTGTTCTTGTGCAATTTATCTGTGATAATAATCTTTCCCACATTTAACCCCGTTAAGTGAATAAAGTAGACGTAGATTGGTGATCTTGGCTGTTGTCTCTGCAGTTGCATTCAGACCACCTGCATTACATAGCCATGATCATTTTTTAAGCTAAGACGGTGCACTTGACTTCTGCCTTTATTTTTTCAAGAAAACATGTTTCGTTTGCTAAATGTGCCCCCAATGAATCAGTCTAACCACTCATTCAGGTCTATAGCTAGAAGGAATGGGATCGTCTACGCATCATTTATTTATCCAGAGGTACGGAGTAATACTAGCGTTTCCATCCCATAAAAATTGCAGATACCCAGAGGTCTGTGTATGCATGGTGTGCGGCGCACACAGTGTATCTGTGTGTGTTACTGTGAGGTGCATGACTCACTGAGGGCCGGCTCCGCACACTCCTTGTACTGCTCTGGTGTACAGAAGGGAGCATCACCTAGAAACACGGAGACAATTCATATTACCGACATGTCATCAGACAATTAGATAGCTCCTTGAATGTACAGCACATAAACCTGAAGAAACAAACACCCCAATGGTTTTATACCAAACAGAGAATTCTGTAGTTGCCTGTCTCACCTGGCATGTGTACCATTTTGCAGTTGCAGTTTTCGACAATGTATCTGGTCTCACAGTCAATCCTGCATGCTGATATACTGTATACTGGGAAAAAGTCCGAACCCAGGTCGGAAAATCGACAAACACCCCACGGAGATGGGAGGTACATCAGCTACAAAAAGGAAACAGAAAAAAAACAACAATAAACATTAATGATTACTAATGTGTGCATCATACTCTATTACCGTACATAGTAAAGAACACCATAAAATATCGCAAGAAATAGTCATACTCCATCAAGCATGTGTGGTTTTCTCCACACATATCAGTGATTACAATATTTAAAGGGGCTTCCTTGGCCAGAATAGTGTGTAAAAAGGCTGGCTACTCTTATTTTAAGCTTAGCCAGCCACACTCTCTGTATATGTGATAGAGAAGGGGGCTTGCTTAGCTATTGAACTAAGCAGTGAGCAGTTTCCCACTGAACCCGAAAGGTAGCAATATGGATTGGGGCAGTTATCAGTGAATCAAAGACTCCAGAGCTAATTAAACTATATTACTAAATTTTTATGACTTAATATTTTAAGCTGCTTTATCTATATTTTTTTTCTGGAAAACCGCATGTAATTCACCATACACTGCGTTCCAAATTATTAAGCAAATTGGATTTTACTATAATAAAGATGTAATTTTTAGGGTTTTTTTTTTTCAAATAAACTCATCTATGGTATTGTGTCTCAGGGCTCTTTGGATCACAGAAGTCAATCTCAAACATCTGTGATAATTAGTTTGCCAGATGAGCCCAATTAGAGGGACTTTCCACATTAGTAATCAAGCAAAATGGAAAAGAAAATCAATCTCTCTGCTGCCGAAAAGCTTCAAATAGTGCAATGCCTTGGACAAGGTATGATAATATTTGACATTTAATAAAAACTTAAGAGGGGTTATAGCACTGTGAAAATATTTGTGGCTGATACAAAGCACAGATGGGTATGTGCAGATAAAGGCATAATGAGGAAGGTTTCTGCCACACAAATTCACCTAATTAAGAGAGCAGCTGACAAACAGCAAACAGGATTTAAGGATTCTCAAGTCTTTGGAAACATAGAGTTACTGCAAACTTGTAGCTTAAGACCAGACAATCCCTTTAATAATTAAATAATAAGCAGCCTATTATTTGTATAAAGTTATTAAAGGGGTTGTCCGGGCCTGAGATAAAGGTCTGCAGTGACTGCAGACTGCCAAATCATGACAGGGTGCGGTGCGCCTGCTATCACGAGTCTCCAATATCATCAGTGTGATCGGGCAGTCGTGACCACATGTTTGCTATTTACATGTGTCAACTAGATAAGTTTTGCTTCTCTCACTAGGAGAGAATTGAAAGAAGCTGAAAGTCTAGTCAACACATGCAAATAGCAAACATGTCACATGACAGCCTGATCACATCAGCAATGCATGGGAATCGTGGGCCATTACTACTATACATGGGGGGACTCAGGGGACATTATTACTATACATGGGGGAATCAGGACACATTACTATACAAGGGGGGACTCAGGGGACATTATTACTATATATGGTGGCACTCAGAATATTATTACTATACATGATGGGACTCAGAATATTATTACTATACATGGGGGACTCAGGGGACATTATTCAATGTTAAGTGGGCACTTAAGAAGCATTATTGTTATAGGGGCACTCAGGGCATTGTGAAAATCAAAGGTGCACATGAGATATTATTGGTTTCTTGGGGGGGACAAAGCGTGGGCACTGTTTTCTAGGGCACTTGCACAAGGTAGTTTGTAAAGGTAGTTTTACTATATAGAGGGCAAAAAGGGAAGATTTTACTTTGCAAGTGGCATAGTGGTGGCATTATTATGTGAGGGCGTAGTGGTGTCATTAGTTCGAGGCACAGTGTTGGGCATGATTATGTGCAGCAGGAGGTGTAGTAATAGCGACTCATATGGCAGCAGCGGCTCAGTGCATGGGTATTAGCAGGATCAGGAGTTTCTGCAGGTTGGGAATAGATGAGGATGGTGATGGAAATATGAGAAGTCAAATGTGTCTTTGTAGTAATCTCAACAGACCAGTCCTGGCTGGAGAAGTGGTCATGTCGGTCTGGGCCAGATGGAAAAAATGGGAAAAGTGAACGACTCCATCAAAAGAACGTCAGCGGTAAGTCACCATCTATAACTGTGCAGTAATCATCTACATGTTCTGCAGGACTGGTATCTACCGCTGACCATATGGCGGTAATATCAGCGTTGGCCTTTGTATAAAAAATGTATTTTCAGTAATGGCGTGGTCATCAGCTGATGTTTCCTTATACCTTCTATTAGGGTCAGCCACTTTGCAGTTCAATATCTCATCATAATGCACCCTTTACATCTCTCTGACAGAAGCTTCTTTGGAGATGGTAGTGGACCCCCTTACCTCTTGGACCCCTGTGCGGCTGCATCAATAATATGTCCACCCCTGACCGTATGTCCCCACTGTACATAAACGGCGAACATCATCTTTACCCTATAGTGTTAACCAGGCCTGGATTGACTAATTGGGTTATGAAAATATAATGATTTGCAGTAATTTGTATGACAAGTGGTGTTTGCACGGAGCATGCAGACTAATGTTTATATATGTGTGTGGATTTAAGTAGAATTTATGACGCCTGCCTCCCATCCAGCCAGAAAGTGGTCTTTAGTGCTGTTTGCTCCAGTCTTCTAATATATGTGCGAGCAGCTGCAGGAGTGGGTGCGCGCCGGGTCCCCAGCTGATCCCTCCCTGTGTTTTCCATTTCTGAATATTTCATAGCTACATCTTTTTCATTTAAGTGGCAGCACTCTGTCTTGTCTGCTTTACTTTAGCAGTAATAGCTTCACCAGTTACGATTTTAGAAAATTAAGCAATTGCTCTTAACCCTTCACAGCTGGGGTAGTTAATACCACATATACCACATAGTTTGCTATGGGTAAAAGCAGAGGTGCCATTCCAAATCACATCCAGAGAGGTCCATGTCCTAAAAGAATAGAAAATATGTCCGTTCTTAATGGGAAACTGTTTAAAAGGGTCCCCCCCCACTCAATTCACGTCAATGGGCAGTCAATTGTCTGCAGACAATTTAAGGATTGTCAGTCCAAAATCAGACATGCCGGACTAAGAATTCCCCTGACAATCAATTTTCAGGTGCTCCTATACACATTACACTGTCGGCAGAACCTGTCAACATTGGGGGATTCAGCTGACATTTAGTCATGTGTATAGGGACTCTTAGAGTTGTATTCTCACAAGGGTAGAGGAACTCTGCATTTTTCTCCATTAGTCTTCTTGCAGTGATCATACGATACATTCAATCCTGACGCAGTGAGGAATAAAAGGGGATCAATAGCCCCATCTAATGATCGTTGGTGGTCCCAGCAATCAGATAGATATTTATCACCTATCCAGAGAATAGATGATAAATGTCTTTCAGATGAAAGCCCCTTAGCCCCTGTTTATTATCATTCATTCTGGAGGTGCAGCGCATTACGATGTATTTATTGGCACACAACTTATTAGAATTAATTTCAAGGGAACAAAGTATATAGAATAATATTTATTTTAAGGGTCAGTGCTTGCAACTGGCACAATTATAATATTTTTAGGAAGCACAGTGTGTGGAAATATTATATTTAGGGGCACAGTATGTGGAACGTACAGAAGTGTAGGGAAACTCTAGTTAAAAATGTAAATCCCACCCCTGACTGTGCATCAACTACCGTATATATGACGAAGGTCAATGTCTTAGATGCAGTGTTTCTTGACCAATGATGTATAAACCTCTGACTATTCCATAAATGTGAATAGATGCACTGCATTTTAGAAATGTAAAAAACAACATTTAAATATAATTATCCAAAGTAATAGATTTGTTTTGGCGTGGTTCTCAGGTCATTGACTTGGATTGTATGGTGCCAAGGTCATTGATTTCGATATATGATGCTCAGGTCATTGACTGGGATGGTATGGTGCCAAGGTAATTGATTTCGATATATGATGCTCAGGTCATTGACTTGGATTGTATGGTGCCAAGGTCATTGATTTAGATATATGATGCTCAGGTCATTGACTTGGATTGTATGGTGCCAAGGTCATTGATTTCGATATATGATGCTCAGGTCATTGACTTGAATTGTATGGTGCCAAGGTCATTGATTTCGATATATGATGCCCAAGTCATTGACTGGGATGTTATGATGCCTAGGCCATTGACTTGCATGGTATGGAGCCTAGGTTGTTGTACTGGATGATATGGTCCCCAGGTCCTTGACTTGGATGGTATGGTGCCAAGGTCATTACTTTGGATGGTACGGTGCCAATGCCATTAGCTTGGATGGCATGATGCCCATGTTATTGACTTGGATGGTATAGTGCCAAAGCTATTGACTTGGATGGTATAGTGCTCAGGTTATTGACTTGGATGGTATGGTGCCCAGATTATTGACTTGACTGGAATGGTGCCCAAATTATTGACTTGGATGGTATGGTGCCAAGGTCATTGATTTGGATGTTATGCCCAGGTCATTGACTTTGATGATATGGTGCCCAGGTCATTGACTTGGATGGTATTGTGCCTAGAGCATTGACTTAGATGGCATGGTGCCCAGGTCATTAACTGGGATGGTATAGTGCCCAGGTGATTATCTTGGATGGCATGATGCTTAGGTTGATGACTTGGATGGTATGGTGCCCAGGCCATTTACTTGGATGTTATGGTGCCCAGGTCATTAATTTGGATGGTATGACGCCTATGTCATTTGCTTCGATGGTATGATGCCCATATTATTGACTTGGATGGTATCCTGCCCAGGTTATTTACTTGTTTGTTATAGTGTCAAGGTTTTTGACTTGGATGGTATAGTGCTCAAGCTATTGACTTGAATGGTATGGTGCCCAGATTATTGACTTGGATGTCATGTCATTAGCTTGGATGATATGGTACTTTGGTCATTGATTTGGATGGCAGTGTTTCTTTACTGATGATGTGTAAACCTTTGCCTGTTTCATACATATCAATGGGGTTATTTCTGTAGTGTACGCTTTGGATATTAGAAATTAAGAAAACATTCAAACAGCACTATCAAATGCAACAGATTAATTGATTAGGTTCGGTCTGGTGCTGCAGGTATCAGCTGAAATTATGATTGTAGGTAACATATCTTCTTGTGGAGAGCGACATACCGGCCCTGGAATGATAATGTGAAGAGGCTTATTCGCCGTGCAATGCTCCTCTTCAGACAGGAAGAGGACTAGAACTCTAAAGCGCCACCTGTTGGAAGCAGAAATCCTAAAAGTCACTATCGACCCTTTAACAAGCCTTGCAATATGACTCAAGATAATAGCCAAATCAAAATCTCAATTTTCAGACACGGTGTTTCGGGGTATTGCCCCTCATCAGTGTAAAGCTTGACTTCAGATTTGGCTAAGTGAGAGGCTCTGGACAGAGGTTTAAGGGGTAATATTTCTCCTGGAATGTCAATGTAAGGAGGCTTATTCACCGTGCAATTCTCCTCTGGGAAATGAATATACAAATTGCCTCTTCAGAGAGGAAGAGGACTAGAACTCTATAGGGCATATCACTATCGTTGAAGGGTCGATATTGACTTGTAGGATCGCTGTTTCCAACAGGTGGCTTGGCACTACAGGGTTCTAGTCCTCTTCCTCTCTGAAGAGGCAATTTGCATACTGAATGATTGTAGGCATTATAGGAGCTTTCATGGCAGCTTTGGTCTTCAGAGAATGGTAGTTTTTTCCAAGTAGAAGTATTCCTTGCCTTCCTGTTTTTATATCTGCAGCAGAAACATTAATGGTTATTACAATAAATATGTGACAGCCTGCACATAAATAGATGTGTTAGATGAAACTGTGAGCTTTGTATCTCTGTGTGATTATGTAGCCACTTAATGATTTGCATTAGTCAATGTATTGTGCTGCTGCAGGTAACATCACACATAATTAACAATGTAACCTGATAGACATGCAACCCACCCCCAGAGCCATATACAGGGACAGACCTCAGCTTGACATCTCCATTATATCCACTGTGTTTCTGCAGAATGACTTCTTCTGCAAATTACACATATTAGTGTCTCTGCCACTATGAACAGCAAAGAGAAAGCCATGCTCCCAAACTCTCTGCTTCATCATCTAACACACACCCCTCGCCCTACATTACTTGTCTTCTGTCGCCAAAGTGTTAATAATTATAAGACTAAGATTCTCCTTTTCTTCCCTCCTCAGTGAGATTGTTGTCTTGCTCAGAGAGAGAATTTTGGATTGACTATCCTTTTATTTTGTATGCAGGAAAGTCAGTGTGCCATTTTTACAACCTGTTCAGAAATGCAAAAAAAACCTTTTTTTTTTCTCTAAACAGTGCCAATTTTTTTCCTTGGGCTGCGTTTTAGTATTGCTCAGCTGAAATCACTCAAAGGACATACAGTAAGTCACTATACTTTTGGAAAATAAAAGTAGATCTTTTTTTCTAATGCTGGGCTCTTTTACGCTTAAATGATGTATAGGTATGTCAGCAGTGGGGCGTCAATATGTGAAGGGGACTAAGGAGATCAGCGCCCTGTACACACACATTTGCTGACTATGTTACACAGT
>VIAB01011053.1:26395-36715 GCA_009801035.1 Oophaga pumilio
GATATTTTTAGATATCGAGCAGTATCGCTCAACACTACTGGTCATTGTTGCATCACTCTATGTCTGCGCGGCAAGCTGCAATGTAACCTCCTCGTCTTGCTCCTCCATCCCCTCTGCTTAGCTACTAAGCTGTGTGGCTCTGGGTTCTCACCAAGTGGGAGCTACAAACTCATAGTCATCCACTCTGTTCTCCCACTCCTCACCCTAAGTGTTACCCTCCTCCTCTTCATGTCCCCGTGTCTCCGACAGCACAGTACAGTTTGAGTGCACCTCAAGTATCTGAGTCTAATCAGGATCACCTGCACCCCTGGGGGATAATATCTGTTAACAAGGATCTGAAATCTTCAGGGACCCTATTTTGTGTGGTCCCGCATCCAAATGAAAAAATTTTGGGCATCTGTACAGATGCTTTTCTCTTCTTGATTCTTATGAATGGACAGAAAACCTCTGATGCCCATGGAAAAGAATATGTGAAAAGCTCTACTGACTCACACATCTGTGGTTCCCCTCATTCAGTTGGGTGGTTGGACAGTTGTGACCCAGGCAAAACAAGAGAAATTGGGGTGCCACCTCTGGGGATTGTACTGTGTGTGATGTTAAGTTGGAGAAAGAGGAAGAGAGGCCACTTGATGAAGCGCTTGCCATCCACTGGAGCACATGCTTTTTTCTGTGCGGCTGCCAAAGCAAAGGAGTCAAGTTGCCCATCCAGTTACAGATGTTGTTAGTTGTCTTTGGATAGCACGAGATGGTGTTTGTTCAGTAAAGCTTTCAGTAATATTACCACCTAACCTACATAAACCTTGAACACCAAGCCTATTTCCCCTTCCACCACGACCTTTCTTTTTCCCACTCATTATGGGTGTATCCTTCCCCTCTTTTAACCAGCTGTTTCACAACAATAGAACTAGACCTGTTAGTCACCTGACACTAAATTAACAATCAGTAATTATTTGCTGAGATAGTTTGCCTGAACCACACTATTAGGTGAAAGGATTTAGATTCTGAAACATGGCCTGGTGTCTGGTCCACAATATTAGAACAATTAGATTCTGAAATGTGGTCTGGTGTACGACCCACACCATTAGAAAAAGGGATTTAGATTCTGAAATGCAGGCTCCTGGCTGGAGCGCACAATTAGCACAAACAATTTAGATTCTGAAATGTGGCCTGGTCTCTGGCCCACACTATTAGCACAAACGATATAGATACTGAAATGTGGTCTGGTCTCTGGCTCACACTATTATCACAAACAATTAAAATTCTGAAATGTGGTCTTGTGTATGGCACACTGTTAGCATGAACAACAATTTATATTTTGAAATGTGGACTAGTGTCTGGCCCACACTATTAGCACAAACTATTTACATTCTGAAATGTGGCCTGGTCTATGGCCCACACTATTAGCACAAACAATTTAGACTCTGAAATGTGGCCTGGTCTCTGACCCACATAATTAACAGAAAGGATTTAGATTCTGAAATGTTGATTCCTAGCTGGAACCCACTGTAGGATAAATGATTTAGATTCTGAAATGTGGATTCCTGAATCGACCACACTATTTTTCACAATCAATTTAGATTCTGAAATGTAGGCTGGTATATGGCCCACACTATTAGCACAAATGATTTAGATGCTGGAAGGTCAATTTCACACAGGATCCTATCTATTTGAACTATTTGACTGTTTGCAGCAGCAGGAGTGGCATTTCTAAGCTGTTACACTGACAAAATAGTGCAAAAACAACATGTTCGCTTTTTCTATGGAGAGGGACATGTGACTTTGGCAGCCAATGACAGAAGCCCTTGTGCCTGGACTTTGTGGATAGTTTCCGCACCCTGATTGGCTGCTGGAATCTCCACACATTAAGTTTATTTAAAAAAATACAGTCCGCCGCTACTCTGACCTATCCCCACCCCCTCCCACATCAAACATGCCTCCCAGCTCATTATCCAGCACAACTAACCTAGCCAATGTACAAGCAAAAGTATTATTGGAAAGTTGGTAATTTACTGAGCTTTTGCCAAATTTTGTTGATTTTGAGGAAAAATACTCAGGAATCTGAACACGAATCCGAATGTGCTATGTATGTGCCAAATTTGAGATTGGCGAATGTTTTCCTAATAAGTTCCCTCATCTCTACCTATCACCTTTTGGGTTCAGCTTTACATACATTCCCCCTTCTAGTATTTCCTGCTGGCGATAGTCTCATATGGATGCCCAGCCATTATGCTCTAGATTTATCTTACTGCTATTTAGGTTCCTTACCCTGCACCGATCTTCAGTTTCTTTTTAGGAAGTGGGCGGCATTTTCTCTAGCATTATATACTTAATCCTTTATTTTGTTTTTCATGATTTGTTCTACTCACTCTGGGATCTCTTTCTGTTTCAGCACACTTTCCATTCTATAGTTAATTTGAACTATGCTCTGCCCTCCGATTCTTTAGGAGGAACTTGAAGCACTTGACAGGCAGTATAAGTCCAAGTTACCATCGTCTAGTCGTCCAGTCTGTAGTTAGGGATATCTCAGATCACACAGGAACCACTAGGAACTGTGGGGTCATGACCTTTAGTCTGTACAGGAACCGGCAGAGTCAGTTGCAGTTTTTAGTGTGTCATTTATTTTCTCAAGTCAGTTGTTACACTATTATAACATTATTATCACCAACCCACTATATTTTTTGCTTGCTGAAAAGCCTTCATGGATGTGCTGTGGATGCAATGGCCACACAATTGTCTTCAGAGGTGTCAGTTATCAAGCGGCAACAACAGCATGCATTATTCGCCACTACACCGGTTCTACTCCACTCAAAATAGTTTTTTGAGCCTAAGGTAAATTTATTAGATTGTTTTAATAGAGACTAAGTGTAAGTTTTCCATCTTTCTTCATGTAAGTTGAATTTTTGTCTCTACCCTGCCTCATAAAGAGATAGTCTACGTGTGGGTATTGTTCTGTTGTTGCTCAGTGGAGGTCTTCAGGCTTGGGCATTTTCTGTGCTTGAGGATTCTCCAGTGCTTTGTTCTGTTTACACTTTTTTTTCTGTTTTGAGGCTCATTTATGATGACCCCAATAAAGTTGCTGTTGCTAAATCAATGATCTGCAGGCTGGTTCAGGGAAATCGTAAAGTGGAAGACTGACTACTGCTCTCAGTTCGGACACTGGGCAATGGAAACCTCCTGGAATGATTCAGCTCTCCACATAGGAAAGATGTGTATCTTCGTACCGTGTTAGCCAGTAGAAATAAAAATATTTAGAATTGAGAGTCCTCAGTGGTTGATACCTTTTAATGGCTTACTGAAAAGATGATAACAACCACTGAGGACTCTCAATTCTAAATATTCAGCTCTCCACAGTCAGTTTTGTCAGGGTATTTCTAACCAAATACGAGATTAGATGGTTTATTGTCCCTCCCCTTTATTCCTGGAATAGACAATGTCACTTGCAGTGCATTTGAACAGATGTCTTAGTTATAAGAAAACATTTGAGGGTGTTTCGATGACTTTTGTCTCTCATCCTAATTGAATCAGTAGAACCAATGCAAATTCGGGCCAGCAGAGAGCCCAGGTAGGGAATTAAACTGGGAACACATTCTCATTTCTGTCTATACTGCAATTGAACGGGTCATGTAATGATTCTGTGTTTTAGATACAATAAAGAATTTCTTAAAGGTAAAAATAAAGAAAAAAAATCATAAATATGTACTGACACTGTTTCTAAAGGTTTAACGTTATAGTGGCATGTAAACGTTAGGCACCCCTGATCAAAATTACTTTTATTGTAAACATTTAAGCAAGTTAAAGATGAAATCTTCTCTAATAGGCCTAAAGTTAAATAGACAAAGCTGCCTAAAGTTAAATAGACAAAGCTGCGGCGGCAGCAATACGCGTGGGGCTTCCCATACACCCTTGGTCCCGGGACCCGTTTTTCACCTATCATGGGGAAGCCTGACGATTTGGCCTCACAACTTGACTGCCCCATCCAGTGACGAATTATGAGGTATCAGGGTCTGGCCCAGCATTTACAGCTTGCAATTTAAGTGTCAATGATGACCTGGTTGTTAAGGAAGAGGCGTAAGTCTTCTTAGTTGGGAGATCTGATACCTCATGCAACACCTCCAATTTCTTTTTCTTTATTCCAGCTACGCTTAGATAGCACAAATATCTGTTTCTCAAACTTCTATTAGTATAAAAATGTAAGGAAATAACTCAGATAGTTAACTGAAAGTACGTGCATGGCTACCTGTCTGGGAACCCTACTTACACAGGCAACCGACCAGATGGAAACCCAATTTTGAGTCTCCACATTTTTAAAAAAAAATTGTCACGCACCATCAATTTGCACAGAGTAGAAACAGTATAATCGGCCTCAGACACACCTTCCACCACAGGCAACCCACCTGAGGGAGACCCAACTTGGAGTCTCCATATTTCATAACAATAACTGTCACACAGTACTAAAGTGGCATCAATTTGCACAGAGTAGAAATAGAATAATAGGCCTTAGACACACCTTCCACTACAGGAAACCCACCACATGGAGACCCAACTTGGAGTCTCCACATTTCAAAAAATAGCATGTAACATCATCAGCAGTAGCAATAGTAGGCACAGAAGACACCACTGAATGACTCTAATAACACTATCGCCTAATCTAGCCAGTCTGCGACTGGGGTGCAAAAGTCATTGGAGATCCATGACTTGTTAATTTTGATGAAAGTTAGGTGGTCTACACTTTCAGGGGATAGATGGATGTGCTTTTCTGTCAGGACACCACCAGCAGCGCTGAAGACACGTTCTGAGAAAACTCGGGCACGACAACACCTCCAAGGCGTGACAGGCAAGCTCAGGCCACTATTCCATTTTTGTAGACGAAAATGCAACGTGTCCAAACTCCCCCTGATTACATTGATATTGACATCGAGATACTCCTGCACCATCTTCTCCAGTCTTTCATTATGTGTCAGAATAAACACCGTGTGCACAGCTGAAAAAGGTGCTGAGGTTAGGTTCCCAAACCGTAGACGTATAGCACATAAACCTCGCACTCAACTTAGCTAGAGTGGATAGTTTTTTATTGTAGTACACCGTTAAGTAAACGTTTCGGTCGGTTTTGACCTTCTTCAGTAACTATACAATTTATTATAAACAAAATAGTATGCAAAGTGAATTTATACAGAAACACAAGAATAAAAATTAAAAAATAAAAATTGTCATAACAATGAAAGAAAATATATACAATAGCAACTGGTCATGTGATATCATAAATGGCACAAACAGAGAAATGACCAATATAACGCCATATTGTCTAGTTGTGAAGATTATGCAAAAGGATATGTGACTGAGGGTAAAAAAACAGGTGTGTACACATACCGTACTAGAAGAGCAAAAAGAGATTGTATCCTACATAGAATGCAAAAGGATTTGCGCTGTGCCTAGAACATATAGTAATCCAATGGGTAAAACCAATTGTGTCAGTGAGAGCTATAGACCGAGTAAATACTTACTGAAATATTCACATGGGGCGACCAGTGTGAACTAGAAGCAACGATAATGTAGGTAAAGTTAGAAATAACTCCATGGCAGCTCAAGGGGATTGCACAGAATAGCATAAAAAATAAGGCACAAAGTACCTGAAATATCAGGGAGCAGCACCAATTTTGCTTCAGACGCGGTATCCGCCGCTAGTCTGAGTGGTATGCACTGTATGGATAGGATTACGGTACACAATGAGTTAATTGAATTATAGTTACTGTAGAAGGTCAAAACCGACCAAAACGTTTACATAACGGTGTACTACAATAAAAAACACTATCCACTATAGTTAAGTTGAGTGCGACGTTTATGTGCTATATTTCATTATGTGTCAGACTTGTACTCAGTTCTGCTGGTGCACGGGCTGGTCTAAAAAATGTATTAAATGACTCAGAGAAATTGCTTATGCCACTTACAGTTAGGTCCATAAATATTTGGACAGAGACAACATTTATCTAATTTTGGTTCTAGACATTACCACAATGAATTTGAAACAAAACAAATCAGATGCAGTTGAAGTTCAGACTTTCAGCTTTCATTTGAGGGTATCCACATTAAAATTGGATGAAGGGTTTAGGAGTTTCAGCTCCTTAACATGTGCCACTCTGTTTTTAAAGGGACCAAAAGTAATTGGACAGATTAAATAATTGTAAATAAAATGTTCATTTCTAGTACTTGGTTGAAAACCCTTTGCTAGCAATGACTGCCTGAAGTCTTGAACTCATGGACATCACCAGACACTGTGTTTCCTTCTTTTTGATGCTCTGCCAGGCCTTCACCGCGGTGGTTTTCAGTTGTTGTTTGTTTGTGGGCCTTTCTGTCTGAAGTTTAGTCTTTAACAAGTGAAATGCATGTTCAATTGGGTTGACATCAGGTGACTGACTTGGCCATTCAAGAATATTCCACTTCTTTGCTTTAATAAACTCCTGGGTTGCTTTGGCTTTATGTTTTGGGTCATTGTCCATCTGTAGTATGAAACGACGACCAATCAGTTTGGCTGCATTTGGCTGGATCTGAGCACACAGTATGGCTCTGAATACCTCAGAATTCATTCGGCTGTTTCTGTCCTGTGTCACATCATCAATAAACACTAGTGACCCAGTGCCACTGGCAGCCATGCATGCCCAAGCCATCACACTGCTTCCGCCATGTTTTACAGATGATGTGGTATGCTTTGGATCATGAGCTGTACCACGCCTTCACCATACTTTTCTCTTTCCATCATTCTAGTAGAGGTTGATCTTGGTTTCATCTGTCCAAAGAATGTTCTTCCAGAACTGTGCTGGCTTTTTTAGATGTTTTTTAGCAAAGTCCAGCCTAGCCTTTTTATTCTTGATTCTTATGAGTGGCTTGCACCGTGCAGTGAACCCTCTGTATTTAATTTCATGCAGTCTTCTCTTTATGGTAGATTTGGATATTGATACGCCTACCTCCTGGAGAGTGTTGTTCACTTGGTTGGCTGTTGTGAAGGGGTTTCTCTTCACCATGGAGAGTATTCTGCGATCATCCACCACTGTTGTCTTCCGTGGGCGCCCAGGTCTTTTTGCATTGATGAGTTCACCAGTGCTTTCTTTCTCAGAATGTACCAAACTGTAGATTTTGCCACTCCTAAAGTTGTAGCAATTTCTCGTATGGGTTTTTTCTGTTTTTTTGCAGCTTAAGGATAGCTTGTTTCACCTGCATGGAGAGCTCCTTTGACCGCATGTTTCCTTCACAGCTAAACCTTCCAAATGCAAACACCACACCTCAAATCAACACCAGCCCTTTTATCTGCTTAATTGAGAATGATATAATGAAGGGATTGCCCACACCTGTCCATGAAATAGCCTTGGAGTCAATTGTCCAATTACTTTTGGTCCCTTTAAAAACAGGGTGGCACATGTTAAGGAGCTGAAACTCCTAAACCCTTCATCCAATTTTAATGTGGATACCCTCAAATGAAAGCTGAAAGTCTGAACTTCAACTGCATCTGATTTGTTTTGTTTCAAATTCATTGTGGTAATGTCTAGAACCAAAATTAGATAAATGTTGTCTCTGTCCAAATATTTATGGACCTAACTGTATATGGCTGCTTCTAATGTTTTTGCGATGACACTTTGTCATTCTTGGGGATGGAAGTCTAGAAATGGGATGCACGCTGTGTGCCTCACTCTTGTCTTGGGGAAAATCACTTTTAAGATTGCCTATGAGCGTGTTTTGATACTCCAGCATGCGTGCATCCCATTTCAGGGTGAAAGCATCTGGCTAAATTTACACTTGTACGGTGGATCTAACAGAGTGGTAACCCAGTAGTCAGCACTATTTCTAACTCTAAGAATACTGGCATTGTGTTCAAGATAGTGCAGCAAGAAGGTGCTAAAGTGTCAAGCAGTTCCATGATGTCCAAGTCCATGCTGAGTTGGTGGCGGGGTAACACTCAAGGTTGCATCCTCTGTCCCCTCCCAGCAACCAACGGACAACAGAAAGCGGATCATTATTTTCACTCCCTAACTGTTACGCATCCATCACCTCCTCCTTCTCCTCCATTTGTTCCTTGGCTCCTGTATCTAGACTAACAGTATGTCTGTTACCATGAACCACCCTTGATCACTGTAAGCCACCCTCCCATGGCACATGCCTGTGCGATTACAGTCTGGAAATTTGAGATATTGTTATCACTTTCACATCCACCTCTGCTTCCAACTCTTCTTCTGGGACCATCATCTCCTCATGCAGATTATTCAAAGTATGCTCCATCATTTAGAGGACTGGAATGGTCATGCTGATGAAGGCATCTTCAGCACTAACTATTTTAGTAGCCATTTCAAAACTGTGCAGAAGGGTGCAGAGGTCCTTCACCTGTGCCCACTCCGCAAGCGTGATTTGCACCATGTCAGGATTGAGTTTGCCCAGGCTATTCAAAAGACCATACTGCAACAGAGCTCGTCATTGCTGCCACAGCCGCTGCAACAAGTGCAGAGAGGAATTGCATCATGTTGGAAAAACGCTAATCAAAGGGTTAGACAGTAGGTGGAAGTGAGCACACAGCGGCTGTGCTTTCTGCTGCATCACATCAAGGATAGTGGTGGAAAAATTGCTGTACCAACAGGTTGAGGATGTAAGCCATACAAGGCACATGTGTGAGGTTTCCACAGCGCAGGACTGCCAAAAAGTTGGCACCGTAATTACACACGGGCCACGGCGCTTCTGAAGCGCCAAGTTTAGTGGAGACAGCCATTGCTCTAATGCGGCCTGGATACCTTTCCATATCTCTTGAGCTGTGTGACTGCTATCTCCAAGGTATATTAATTTAAACACTGCCTGATTGTGGTGAGCTATGGCTTCACAGTATGGAGGTAAGAGAGATTCTATCTGCATTGTTATAATGCATGTCTGATTAAGGGAGAGCTTGAGGGCACAGGTGGAGGCCCTAGAGGAGGTGAAGGAGGCAGAAGCTTTGAAGGAACTGTTAGATACAGAGGTTTGTCCCGCAAGCCTTTGGGATTCCAAGACTTGTGCAGCAGCCCCTTTGATCGCCTGCCCCCACAGCCACCATAGTCACCCAGTGTCCAGTCAGCGAGATGTAAAACCCATGTCCATTTTTGCTCGACCAGGTATCAGTGGTGCAATGCACCCAGGAAAACAGATTTTTTCAGGGAATGGGTGATGTCGGCAACATGCTGGTGTAGCTCAGGCACAGATTTCTTAGAGAAGTAATGGCGCTTGGGCAACTGATACTGGGGGACTGCGACAGTCATCAACTTTCTGAAACCATCTGTATCCATCAGCAGAAAACCAGCATCTTAATGGCCAACAGATTGGAGATGGTGAAGATCAAGCTCTTAGCTTTTCCATGTGTAGGAGGAAACATTCTTTTACATGATCACAACTGTCGGACTGAGGGCTGGCTCCTGTGCTGAGAAAGGGCAGAGTATGGAGAACAACAGGACAAACTGCTGAACAGTAAGTGAGGTGCAGGCAGAGACGTTATGGTGAATTGAGAAAGTATTAAGTTACGTACCGGTAACGGTATTTTTCGGAAGCCCATGACAGCACCACGAGAGAGGGGATCCGCCCTCCAGGACCAGGAAACCTACAGATACAAAAAGGGCGGCCCACTCTCATCGCCTCAGTTGGGTTACAGAGCCGAGAGAACCTCCATGGTTAATGACACGAAATATCTATACAATTCTAAACAATTCTAGCTTAAGTGAGCCTTATCAGTAAAGGAAGAGTGCGTCACACGTAAAAAAGGGAGGGAACTAAGGGTGCTGTCATGGGCTTCAGAAAAATACCGTTACCGGTACGTAACATAATACTTTATTCGGACTCCCAAGACAACACCACGAGAGAATTACAGAGATGTAATGCTAATTTAGGAGGCACTACAGCCTGCAGAACCCTTAACTCGAAGGCGAGATCTGAAGATGCACCCATGTCAAGTCTATAATGATTAAAGAAGGTGCTAGAAGATGACCATATGGCCGCCTTACATATTTTGTCGATGGATACGCCAGATCTTTCCACCCAAGAGGTTGCCATGGCCCGGGTAGAATGCGCCCTTAGATTCTGTGGAGCCGGACCGCCACCAGCTGTGTAAGCTAAAGAGATAGCCTCCGTAATCCATCGCGCTAATGTACATTTTGAAACTCTAAGACCCTTTCTAGTGCCCTGGAAGGAAATCAATAAGGCATTGTCCTTCTTCCATGGGTCAGTGACAGAGAGATAATGTAATAAACATCTTCTGATGTCTAGGGTATGGAGCTTTTCTGTTGTGAACATGTTGGAGATGACTTCGGAGCTGAAGCTCCC
>VIAB01011053.1:48732-59993 GCA_009801035.1 Oophaga pumilio
ACTGGGCCAAGCTCAGACCAAAATGGAGGCTGGAGCAGACCAATATCCAAAATGGTGGCGGTTCCTTTCCTCACACTGTCCTATCTAGACAGTTCTGGGCCCCAGCGTTTGCTAAATCTATTTTCTGTCTGTGTTCGTATTTTCAACTTGTCTTACCGCCATTATATGTTTGGGGGCTTCCTACTCTTTTGGGGTCTACTCCGGGGCAGTTAACTTTCCTCTTTCCATTTTCAGGGATAGCTATCTCTCTGGCTGTGACGAGGCGTCTAGGGCACCGTAGGAACGTCCCACGGCTGCTTCTAGTTGTGCGGTTAGTTTAGGGGTCTGCAACCTATTAGTTTCCAACCTCTCTGCCTATGCGGTTTTTTGCTCCTGCCTTCTCAGCTACCAACACATAGCAGTTTTCCTCCTTAGCGTTAGTGGGGTTGGGGAGGAAAGAGGGAAGAATTATCTCTTGTGTTCTATGGAAACAAGAGGCCACTTTAGGTAAGTAGGCAGGGTCTGTTCTAATTACTACTCTATCCTCCAGAATCTGTGTGTAAGGAGGGACTCTAGAGAGGGCCTGGATATCGCCTATTCTACGAGCTTATGTAATGGCTACCAGGAAGGCTAGCTTAAGGGACAGGTTTTTAATTGAGGCAGATAGCATAGGTTCAAATGGAGCTTCCGTCAAAGCCGTTAGGACCAGGTTTAAATCCCAAGGCGGGTGCCTTGCCCTGTGTATGGGTCTCGTTCTGCTTGCAGCCTTAATAAATCTGGATACCCAATAATTCCTTGCAATCTCACAATTGAATAAGGCCCCAAGGGTTGAAACCTGCACGTTTAGGGTACTAGTTGCCAGACCTGGATCTAAGCACTTCTGCAAGAACTCTAAAATTTGACCTATAGGGACCTGTCCTCCAGATCTGAGGTCAGTGGTGGCCAAAAATGTTTCCCAGGTTTTGGCATAGATCTTTTTAGTGACTAATTTCCTACTTTTAAGTAAGGTATTTATCAGATTGGGAGAGAATCCTTTATCTTTCAACAATGACCTCTCAAATTCCATGCCATCAGATAGAGTCCTGCTACTTGTGGATGTTTGACTGGTCCCTGGAAGAAGAGATCCGGAAGATCCGGAAGCACCCATGGGTCGCAAACAGTCACTGTCCTCAGCCATGAAAACCAAGCTCTTCTGGGCAAAAACGGAGCGATGAGTATGACTCTTGCTCTGTCTTCCCTGATCTTTCTAACTACCAGGGGCAACAGGGATGGGGGGTAGGCATAAGCAAGACTGAAATCTCATCTTGTCAGGAAATCGTCCACTACGAGAGGTCTTTCTGTCGAATTTAAAGAGCAGAACAGTTTCACTTTCCTGTTCTGTTTGTTCGAAAAGAGATCCACGACTGGTTGACCCCACTTACGGATGATCTGGTTGAAGATATCTCTATTTAGGCACCACTCCCCCTGCCTTAGCGTATTGCGGCTTAGAAAGTCTGCTGTGGTGTTGATCTTTCCTCTTATGTGTAGTGCCATCAAAGATAGAAAATGTATTTCGGCTGTCTGAAACATGCGTTCCACCACTCCCATCAAGACTTCGGAACGGGTAACACCCTGGTGGTTGATATATGCCACCGCTACCTGGTTGTCTGAGAGGATTCTGACATGGTGGCCCTGCAGATATACAAGGAGTTCTTTAATTGACAGCTCTACTGCCGAAAGTTCTTTAAAGTTGGAGGAACTCTCTACCAGGGGGTCCCACTGTCCCTGGATCATTATGTCACCCATACAGGCCCCCCAACCTGAGGGACTGGCGTCTGTAGTTACAACTCGGGATATAAGATTTTCCCAGGGAACCCCCAATGCCAAATTAACCTTATTAAGACACCATTTTAAAGAGTGTAAGGTAGATGGGCATAATGTCATTTTTTCTTCCAGGGATCCCAGGACTCTGTCATTAGTTAGGACGTCTCTCTGAAGAGTTCTGGTGTGTAACTGGGCCCATCTGACCGCCGGGATGCAAGATGTAAGGGAGCCTAATAAGGACATGGCGTGTCTAAGGGAGATAGATGGCCTATTTATTGCCCAAAGGACCTGCTGACGTATCTGAATAATTTTGTCAGTTGGTAGACAGTACTGTTGATTTTCTGAATCTAGGATAAACCACAGAAATCGTTGGACCTTCAAGGGTTGTAAACGGGAGTTACCATGGTTAATTATTCAACCCAAATGTTCTAGGACGGCCATCGATCTTTCAACCTGCGAACGGCAATGATCCGCCGAGTTGCCAATAATCAAGAAGTCGTCTAAGTAGGGCACAATTAAGATGTCATATTCTCGAAGATGGGCCATAACCTCGGAAATTATTTTTGTGAAAACCCGAGGGGCTGCTGAAAGCCCAAAGGGTAAAGCTCTGTATTGAAAGTGACATATTATGCCATCTATGAAAACAGCCACTCTTAAAAAACGTTGGTGATCTGGATAAATAGGTACATGGTAGTACGCATCTCTCAAATTCAAGACTACCATAAAACAGTTTTGAAAACACATCTTTATTACTGAGCCAATTTATCCATTTTAAAGGGTCGGGATGCCAGAAATTTTTTAAGGGCCCACCGATTTATGATGGTTCTGTAAGAGCCATCTGGTTTTTTAACAAGGAATAAGGGAGAGTAAAAGCCCTTACCCTCCTCCAAATCTGGTACTGGTACCAAAACGTTCTTATGACATAAGTCCCTTATTTCTGTCTCCAGGGCCATCTACTGTAATTGAGAGGGGCGTATGGGAGTCATTTTAAAACTATCCCCTGGAACAGAGATGAAATCAAGCCTCAGACCTGCCGATATTACTCCCCTCACCCAACTACTGTTGGTGATCTGAAACCAGGATAAGTGAAAGGCTGACAGTCTACCCCCCACCGGGATTGCTAGTCATTGGGGTGTTTTTTCCCCTCCCCCAAAGGGCGCCTAAACATATACCCGGTACCTCTCCTCTTCCTGTCTTCGCATTTTGGACGGTCCCTTGTCGGTTTTCTTTGACCGAATCTTCTCCTATTAAAAGGCCGTTGAAACGAGAAGGATGCTAAGTTTGGAAATTTCTTTTTTTCATCTCCCGCTTTCTCTAATAACTCGTCTAGGACAGGGCCAAAGAGATACTCCCCTTCACACGGTATGGCGCAGAGCTTAGTTTTTGCCTGGATGTCGCCTGGCCAGCATTTCAACCATAGCGCCCTGCGGGCTGCATTAGAGAGGCTTGCTGCCTCGGCGGCCATCCTAACCGAGTCAATTGAGGCATCCTTGAGAAAGGCTGCGGCTCCCTGGATTGTTGGAAGGGCCCCTAGAATAGTGTCCCGGGGAACTCCCTCCTTTAGCTGGGTCTCTAATTGGTCTAGCCAGACCATCAATGATCTGGCCATGCATGTGGATGCTACTGCGGTTCTTAGTGAACCGGCCACCATCTCCCAAGTTCATTTAAGAAAGACGTTAGCTTTCCTATCTAGGGGATCCTTAAGGGCTCCCATATCCTCAAAGGGTATGGACGATTTTTTTTGATGCTTTGGAGACAGCAGCATCCAATTTAGGAGCTTTATTCCAGAAATTAATGGTTGGATCCTCGAAAGGATATCTCCGCTTAAGGGCCGGAGGTAGGGAACCCTTTTTCTCCAGTTTTCTCCACTTGTGGAGGATTAGTTCTCTAATTTTTTCGTTCAAGGGAAAAACTCTCCATCTCTTCTGCTCTAATCCTTTGAACATAAAGTCCTGCATAGACAGCTCCGGTTTGGGTTCCACTAACCCCATTGTACCCCTAACCGCTTTCACTAGCTTGTCTACATGGTCTAGGGGTAGACAAAAATGGCTAGAGTCCTCTTCGGATGAAGAAGCTGACGAGCATGACTCGGGTGAATCCTCATGTCTCCTCCAATCTGCCGATGAGTCCGACTCCGGAGGATCCTTCTGTCTAACACCTTCTCTCTGGGTTAGGGATTTTAAGGAATCCCTTACTTCTGACCTGATGATGTCTCTCAGGTTCAGGGTGAAGTTGGGAGTTTCTTCCGCCACCTGAGGGAATATCAAATTGCGATCTAACCCTCTATGCGCTAATGCTGCTCCACTCTCCCCTTCCCCGCGACCTCACCGTCTGCTGGATACAGGAGGAGCATAATTTTTTCGAACAGGAGTCCGGTAGGGGGCATTCTCTGTGCCTTGACTTATCTGCGCATTTCTTCCCCTAAAATAGGAACATAAGGGGGATGCTACTGAGTGTACATTCACGTAGATCACTTACCTGTGACAGCCGAAAATAGGTACCAGAATACGAGGGAGTGTTATTTTGGTTGAAGCTGCTGCCTGTCGGCTGGAAGAACCCTTCCTTACAGACTGGCTGCGGTTTGTGTCCCGGATCTTTGGACGCATCTGAGACTTCTTTGCTGAGGGACGCTGTGAAGCTTCTTCCGGCTGCAATGGCTGCGGCTGCTCCTCTTCCATCATGAAGATAATGGGTCAGAAGCATGGACCCCCCTGCTTACAGGCTCTATATACTCCCATTTCTGGTCTCAGTGGTCAGCAAATCCATGCCATGCCTCCCTCCTAGCTTCCCCTGCTTCACAGCTCTGCATACAGTCCCCCCCGTAGCTCAGCACGGCAGCCGCCATGTTTTTGGAGTCCGCACATGCTCAGTAGAGCGTTTGGTGCCGGCGACACGGAAGTGACCGCTGGCTCCGCCCTCCAACATCACCCGGTGTCAGAATTGCGCTTCCTGGGTATGTAAGCATCCAGGGAAGAAGCGCATGGCCCCACAGTGAGCGCTCCATAGCGCTGTCAATGAGCAGCCGCCGCCACGCGCCCCTCCCCCGTCACCACCTGGCACTCTGTAATGACGCCGTCTGATGGGGAGAGGAGACAGCACGTGTTCCCAGACACCACCACCCTGGGAGACCTCCTGGGGCCCACATCTGCCTGAGCTCTGGGGAAACCAGGATATACTTACCCAGATGCTGGCATCTCCTAGAGACACTGCTCCCTGCTGATCGCTCACTGCCGTGAAATCCATCCAGGACCACCGTGGCACTTCCAGGACATCCGCACTGGCCGAGGTAGTAGACCCCCCACTAACTGAGCTGACCTGGGACTTCTTTTGTAGTCTGTAGGATCCCTTCCCTTCAGGAACAGGAAACCAAATGATGCGATGAGAGAGATCCTCCCTTTTTGTATCTGTAGGTTTCCTGTTCCTGGAGGGCGGATCCCCTCTCTTGTGGTGCTGTCATGGGAGTCCGAATAAAGATGTATCATGAGATGGAAGAAGTAGCAGATGAAGTTGATGGGACCACTGGTGGTTGTCGAGGCCTGCTAGTCAGCATTGTAGCGCAGTGAGATTCTCACACTAAGGCATGTTGATTGTGCATGGGCCTGTTAATGCATGTAGCTGTCAAATTATTGAAATTTTTACCTCTACTGAGTATTTGTTTAAAAATTTGACAGATGATGTGTATTGGGTCATCCTTTGAAATCTAAAAGAAAAACACCCAGGCTAGGCAACCCTTGTCGCGCCTGGGAACTGCACACTTGCAACTGGTGCTGGCCAGAGCCAGAGTTGGGGCTGAGGATGCAGTGCTTGTCAGGGTTGCATCACTTTGTGTCTGCAGGACACACAACAAAACCTCCTTATCATCCTCCTCCTCCTCTGCTGAGCTACTCACCTGCATATCTCTGGGTTCACACCAAGTGGGATCTACAATCTCATAGTCAACCTCTCTGTCTCACACTTCTCACCCTGAGAGTCACACTCCTCTTCCTGCCCTGATACCACAGTGCAGTCCATGTGCACCTCTGGTATTTGAATCTCCTCAGGATCACCTCCACCCTTGGTGGTTAAAATGCTCAGACCCTACTTCATCCGGCCCCAGATCCAGCATGAAAAAATTTTGGCCATCGGTGTAGATGCTTTCCCCCTCTGGATTCTGTGATTTTTCGGAGCAGACCTCTGATGCCCATTTAATAGAATGTGTAAACAGCTCTGCAGAATGGTCCATCTGAGGTTTCCCACAGCCAATTGGGTGTTTGAAAATTTTTGAAATTGGGTTAAACAAAGGTGATTGGATTGTGTGTGAAGTTAAGGTGGAGCAAGAGAAGGAGAGGTCACTTGATGCATCGTGTGCCATCCACTGGGTCACATGTTTTTTCTGAACCTCATCTACAAGGTGTACTGCTGTGTGGCTTCAAAAGAAAGAGAGTCGAGTAGCTCGGCCAGAAACAGATGTCAGTGGTCTTTGGATTGGACAAGACGATGTTTGTTCAGTTGAGCTTTCATTCAAATTAACACCTAACCCACATATACGTCGAACACCAAGCCTATTCCCCCATCCACCACAACCTTACTTTTTCGCACTCATGTTGTAAATAGCCTTCCTCTCTTGTAACTTGCTGTTTCACAACCTTAGGCCCACAGCTGTCAGTCACAAGTCACTAAATGTACAATCACTATTTATAATAAATAATAATAAATAATAATATTTATTTTTTTAGATAGTGTGCCTGAACAATACTTTTATACCTAACGATTTTTAAGCAGAAATCTGGCCTTCTGATTTGCCACTGAAACACTGCAAATCACAAATGATTTGGAGTAGCTAATTGGACCTCGTGGCTGCACCAAAATATTAGGCGTAACAATTTTTAAATAGAAATGTGGCCTTCTGATTTGCAACTAAAACACAGGTTTATCACAAATGATTAGGAGTAGCTAAATGTCCTTGTGGCTTTACCAGAATATTAGGCCTAACAATTTTTACATGGAAAACTGGCCTACTGATTTGATACTGAAATGCCATTTTAGCACAAACGATTTAAAGTAGCTAAATGGGACTCGTGGCTGCAGTACAATATTATGTCTAAAGATTTGTACTGGAAATCTGGCCTTCTGATTTGTCTCTGAAACACAGTTTTATAACAAATGATTTGAAGTATCTAATTGGGCCTCGTGGCTGCACCAAAATATTAGGCGTAATGATTTTTAAATAGAAAACTGGCCTTCTGATTTGCCACTGAAACACAGTTTTATCACAAATGATTTGGAGTAGCAAATGCAGCCTCTGGAGAATGCCACACAGTTTTTGCACAATCTAGTTTGATGCTTCTAGATCGATTTCACACAGGACACAATCCTATATAGTTAACTGATAAGTTCACTTTCAGCAGCAGCACTAGCACAGGAGCAACTTCTCTGCACTGTGACACTGAGACAATGGCGCCAGCAAAACAAGATGTCAGCTTTTCAAATGGCCAGGAACATGTGACTTCGCAGCCAAGCACAGAAGACCTTGTGTCATGACTTTGTGGATGATTTTTGAGCCCTGATTGGCTGCCGCAAGCAATACACATAACCTCTCCACATGCTCTTCTAACCTTTCCACACCCCCCTCTCCTCATCAAACATGTCCCCCCACCCCTCTCACCCATCATAGAGCACCTTGATGGTTTACCGAACAGTGACCAAATTTTGCCGACTTTGAGTAAAAATGCTCCTGAAAGCGAACACGAATCCAAATGTGCTACGTTTGTGACGAATTTGAGATTAGCGAACATTTTTTTAACAAGTTCGTTCATCTCTACTCTTTAATCAATTCAAAGCAATTGATTTTACCTTCTGAAGTAAAGGTCAGAATCCACCAAACAATATTTATTTCAATCAACACTGACTAGGAAATATATCATCAATATCATCAATAAATATAAGATTATATTATTGAAACATTGTTAAAAATAATATCCAGATATATAGTACAAAAGGAATCCATGTCCAATAAAAATAGAAGTAAGGTATGGTGGGAGTGGGGTGACAAGGGAGTTGTCAAAATATTCATACAATTAATATATTTCCTATGGATTATAAATATAAATTACATAATATTTACGGTAATCAGAAAAAGCAACCACCAATATGACTTCTATTATTTACGCAGTTGAAACCAATATATCATCATACTATTCAATTACTGTGGATATAATTAATTTAGGGTTTTATCTGATAAATTGAAAATGATTCCCAATCCCGTACAACTGAAAACACCTTGAGGTGCAATTTGTAATCTTCATCAGGAGTTGCAAACTCAAGGATTTAGGTGGACTATTTGGCTCAGCAAGTAAAATTTCAATGATGCATATACACGGAAATGGCTATTCTTTGCGGGAAGGGGCTAGTGAACAAAGCATCTCTCTTTCATGTACCCAGATGTAGCAGAGCTAAAATACTATGTTATAGCTTCCATTTTTGTACAGCAGTAAATTAATTCATTTAATTTATTGAAAAATTTATAGCTGAAAATTATTTAAATTCTACACTGTTTACAATGTGACCATCTAATTAAGAAATAAGTATTGCTTCCTCAATGATAAACAAAGTAAAATAAATTCAAGATACAGTACCTTTTTAAATATTTAGGCAGCACAGTCACTCCCAGTAGAAAAAACATCATGACGGAACAAATAATCATTCCGATACCCAAACAAGCTGCGCGTGTTTCCCCTCTCTTTTGGGCCATGAATAGTTTCTTTCCCATTGTTCAATCAGTTATCTCTTCCTTCAATTACTTTTTTAGTTGTCCAAGGACAAAATGTGATCTTTCTCCTTGTAGCAGTAGACTTCAGAATGTATTGATTACTGTTGGGAGAAAACATAAAACATAGATGCCATATAAATAAATCTATGATATCTCCAAGAAAGAATTAGCCTGAAATTACCATTTGGAGATCTTATTTTTGGGACTCTAAGAGAAACACAAAAATGGAACTCCCATGATGGATAAATATGTCAAAAAAATAGATTCCTTTAATTATGATAGGCTTCTTTTGGAAGTCTGAAAAAAATCTGCATTATGCTTCACTTTATCTTTTGGTAAAAATGGCAAAAAATGTGATGAAGCCTCCTATGTAATGCTGTGACACATTATTTTCTTTCTTGACCATCCTACTTTCACTGATGGTTTTCTTGTGTGTTGTGTCTGCATTCGCACATTCTAGATTATTATTTGGAATTTATTTGTTTTGCTTTACTTTTTCTACTCCTGAACGTCTGTAATGTTGCTGGTATCTAGAACCTATATTGTTAATCTTTTATAAGAAAATATAAATTAAATGTACAAAGAAATACAAAAAAAATCACACATTTGTCATGAAAAAAATGCATACAGATATATTAGTTGAAAAATAAACAATAAATATGGCATGAAAATAAGAACTAATTTGCTGCTTCATAAAGGCCACAACTAGCCGCAGTACGAAAAGATTGAAGTTTTACATTTCAGTATTTCTACCTTATTAAAAAACAAGCCATCACACAACTTACAGTACAGACCAAAAGTTTGGACACACCTCATTCAATGATTTTTCTGTATTTTCATGACTATGAAAATTGTAGAATCATACTGAAGGCATCAAAACTATGAATTAACACATGTGGAATTATACATTACACTTTACAAAAAAGTGTGAAACAACTGAAAATATGTCTTATATTCTAGATTCTTCAAAGTAGCCACCTTTTGCTATGATTACTGCTTTGCACGCAGAAAAGGTGAATGGATGGACTCTACATGGCTAGTACCCACCGTGAAGCATGGGGGAGGTGGTGTGATGATGTGGGGGTGCTTTGCTGGTGACACTGTTGGGGATTTATTCAAAATTAAAGGCATACTGAACCAGCATGGCTACCACAGCATCTTGCAGCAGCATGCTATTCCATCCGGTTTGCATTTAGTTGGACCATCATTTATTTTTCAGCAGGACAATGACCCCAAACACACCTCCAGGCTGTGTAAGGGCTATTTGACCAAGAAGGAGAGTGTTGGGGTGCTACACCAGATGACCTGGCCTCCACAGTCACCAGACCTGAACCCAATCGAGATGGTTTGGGGTGAGCTGGACCGCTCACCGCTTCAATTTTGAACAAATCCCCAACAATGTCACCAGCAAAGCACCCCCATACCATCACACCACCTCCTCCATGCTTCACGGTGGGAACTAGGCATGTAGAGTCCATCCGTTCACCTTTTCTGCGTGCAAAGCAGTAATCAAAGCAAAAGGTGGCTACTTTGAATTACCTAGAATATAAGACATATTTTCAGTTGTTTCACACTTTTTTGTAAAGTGTAATGTGTAATTCCACATGTGTTAATTCATAGTTTTGATGCCTTCAGTGTGATTCTACAATTTTCATAGTCATGAAAATACAGAAAAATCTTTGAATGAGAAGGTGTATCCAAACTTTTGGTCTGTACTGTACACTGAAATAAAAATGCCACAAAAACAGCCTTTCTGAAATTGGGCTTGAATAAAAAAAGAAAGTCTTTAAATAAATGGACTAATCTGGACAAGCTGTGTATGCATGAAGGATAGCACTACTTATTTATGATTCTTATAAGTTGTAGTAATTCTGTGTTTTCCAGTAGTATTCTGTCTTATTCTAGCTCCTTCCTCATCCCCCCTTTCCTTACAGACTTCTGAAGCTGGAAACTGTAAGACCAGGTGCCCACGATCAGGAACTGGCAGCGCTGCCGTCTATTGAACGCAAGTGAATCCGCATGTGTTCACTAAACCATGCAGATTCACTGCACCTAATACATTCTATGGGTGAAGTTTCTCTTGTGGAGACTAGATAAATGAATAAGTTGATATGGATATAGTCTGCGCTGCTGAATAATCATATGTCCACATTTCACATAAAGAGAGATGGTTTATTCAACGTGTTTCAAATTCTCAGTGACTTCTTCATCAGGAAATACCACATGTATACAGAATTATGTCTCCGCAAGAGAAAATGACATGCTGTGGTCTGGAAAGACGCACCACATGTCCTTCTCCGCTGTTGTGTCTGGACGCATAGTGGACATGGGATGTGCTTCTGATTAGGTGATCACCTGAACCAAATCTTATTTAATGAAGGAAAGTATAAAAAACCCTGCTGTGGTGTTCACAATTCTCTTACAATAGGACAAGTTGGATGGCAAAACAAGTGCTAGCAATATCCCAGAAGTAATAGGAATGAAAAAATAACTTTTAACCATGCCAAAGGAGTTGAAAAGAAAAGTCTTGAGTGAGGAAAAGAAGGGCTCAATTCTGGCTTTACTAGCAGAGGGATACAGTGAGCATCATGTTGCCTCCTTCCTTAAAATTTCTAATATGGTTATCCATTACAGCAAAGTAAAGCAACAGACATTGGGGACAACAAAGCTACAGTCCGGCAGAGGGTGAAAACGACTCTCTACTGACCGGAATGACCGTCATCTTATTCGA
>VIAB01011055.1:2570-14412 GCA_009801035.1 Oophaga pumilio
CTCCTCAAGGGGGGGTACTGTTGTGAACGCTCTGGATCTGACTTATGAGTTTGGGCTCCCCCGGGTGGCTGCTGATAGTAATGAAGCTGCTTTGGCTAACAGAGGTCCATCAGCTGGGGGCAATGATTGGCAATCAAGTCTCACTGACTGGGGAGATATAAGTGAGCAACCATCCCATGATCCTTGCCGGTGATTTTTGTTTCATCCTGGTCCCTTTTGGAAGTCAGCTTGCTTCCTGCTTTCTCCTGCAGCTTTCAGATAAGTTATTTGCTGGTTATTTCTGTGGCATTTGTTTTTCCCTTTTGTTTTCTGCCCTTCTGGAGTGAGGTCAGCCAGGTTCCCCGGCTGGGGCCTGCACTGGTCTCTTTTTCTCATTTACCACTGTTTATTTGTTTTTAGTCCCTGTTATTTCAGTATCTGCTGGGTAGCTAGCTACCAGTTCTCACCAGAGTTCTGATCTAGTGGGGAAGAGATCGTGTGGTCTCAGTATTTTTTGGAAATCAGACGTGTTGGAATTTTTCTTAGAGTTTTTGCTGGATTGCAGACAGTATTCTTTTCTGTTCTGTTCTATCTAGACAGTTTGGGCCCAGCGTTTGCTTGCTCTATTTTCTGCCTGTGTTTGTATTTCATCTTGTCTCACCACCAATATATGTGTGGGGGCTACCTATTCCTTTGGGGCGCTACTCCGGGGCAGTTAGCTTTCCCCTTTTTCTCTTTAGGCTTAGTTAACTCTCTGGCTGTGTAGAGGTGTCTAGGTCATTGTAGGTACATCCCAAAGCTACTTCTAGTTGTGTTGTCAGTTTAGTGGTCTGCAATCTGCTAGTTACCACCTCTCTGGGTGTCTGGTTGCCTTGGCTATTTTGGCTACTGCCCTCCTCGGCGACCAAATCATAACACACGCCCCTGCGGTGGAGTTATATGAGCAGTCATTCCCACCCATCTCTTTTGACTGTTCATAAAACCCGGTCCTGGAATGCCCTAATAACTCTCTCAGCACTATATTTGCTGGAACATGCTTTCCAAGCTCACATCACTGAAGCTACCAACCTCGATGATACATACCTCCCCTCAAGGTCCTGTCTGATGGCCATCTTACATGCCCCCCTTCTGCACAAAGCCGGGGGGCTTGGCACCTTCTGCCATCAAACAGTGGACTCTCGACAGAACGTCAGCATTGCCATGCAGTTTCCCTGTTCTCTACTCTACATGGAAGTTAAAATCATGAAGTGGTAGGAACCACCTGGTCACTCAGGCATTGTTCCCTTTCCCCTTCTTCCCCCCATCCACTTCAGTGGGGCATGGTCTGACACTAGCCTGAACTTCCTGCCTAAGATGTAGAGGTAGAGTTTCCAACGCCCATTTGATGGGCAAACATTCCTATGGAGTAATTCTTCTTGTAGGATGACAACTTTCGACTCAGATACATTATGGGGTGCACTTCGCTGTTCACCTCTTGTGATAAAACAGAACCCTGTCTGTCATCTGATTTGTCCATCTGGATATCAAACTACTTGGTTGAAATCCTGTGTCACCAGCACTGGCTGTTTACATAGGGATAGCTTCAGTTCCTGGAAGGCCATCTCAGCTTCTGGAGACCACTTAACCATACCTGACTTTGTCCCTTTAAGAAGGTCCATCATAGAGGCAGCTATTGTGGCGAAGTTAGGGATAAACCAACGGTAATAACCCGCAATGCTCAAGCACACTCTGTACTGTTTCTTTGAGAGGGGTTGTGGCCAACTCTGGATTGCCTCAACTTTATTTGTTTGGGGTTTTATTTCACCCCTGCCTATGACATAGCTCAAGTATTTAGCTTCCTCCATTACCATGGCACATTTCTTCGGTTTTATGAAAAACCCCACCTTCCATAGTGCATCAAGTATCAGCTGGACTTTGCTCAGATGGCTTCCCCAATCCTGGCTGAAGATCACAATGTCATCCATGTTGGCTACTGCGTACCTCTTGTGGGGAGTTAGTATTAGATCCATGGCTCTCTGGAAGGTGACTGGAGCTCTTTGTAACCCAAATTGCATACTTGTGTACTGTAAGCATCTGTCTGGCATTGAGAAGGCAGTCTTCTCCTTGGTGTCTTGGGACATGGGAATTTGCCAATACCCTTTTGTGAGGTCAAAAGCGGTAATGTACCAGGCCGGCCCTAACCTCTCAATCTATTCACTGACGGGACATTGGGTATGTATCGAACTTAGAGACTTCATTCAGCTTCCTATAGTAATTGCAAAACCACCATTCTCCATCTGGCTTTGGCACTAAGACTATGGGACTGAACCAGCCACTCAGGACTCTTCAATGACTCCCAGGCTCAATATCCACTTCACTTCTTTCAAGATCACTTCTCAATGGGCTTCGAGAATCCAATGTGGCTTCAAGTTCACTTGGACATGTGTCGTCGTCAGTACCTCATGTTCTATGATCTTAGTGCAATCTGGTAGTTCTGAGAACAGGTCTCTGTTCCAATGTTGCAATGCTCAGCACTGTTGCTTTTGGGTACGTGACAGCAACTCTGCTACTTTAACCCATTCCACGTTAGCTTCAGGTTTAGCCACCAAACACGGAACATCCATGGGCTCACTATCTTGCTATGGCTTAATCAGTTTGACGTGGTACACCTAGTAGAGCTTCCTTCTCCCTGATTGGTGGAATTTACAGTTGATGTCTCCAACCTTTTCACCTATTTCATAGTGACTCTGCCACTTGGCCAGGAATTTGCTCTCCACAGTAGGTACTAGCACCAGTACCAGATCCCAACATTAAAGTGTCTTATCCTCACCGATCAATTGCACAAGCTCGCCTGGGCCTCTTGTGCTTTGAGGAGGTGTTCTTTCACGATGGCCATCTTCTCATCAATTGTCTCTTGCATTTGGGCCACATATTCGATTACACTCCTGTAGGGGGTGTCAGCCATGCAAGAGTTCAAAAGCGGACAATCCAGTAGAGGCTTGTGGGACTTTTCTGATGGAGAACAGAAGGTACGGCAGTAGACAGTCCCTGTCTCAGACGTCCTTCTCTACGACCTTCTTCAACATGGTCTTCAAGGTTTTATTAAACCTTTCTACCACACCAAGCCATCCATCTGTAGATGTTAGACTGAGATCCGGAGTTGTGTGATTTGCAGGATTCTGCACAATTCCCTCATCACCTTTGACATAAACAGGGTCCTTTGTTCTGTTAGGATCTTCTTAGGCAACCCCTTCTAGAAATGATATGGACCAACTCCCGGGCTATACACTTGGCGGAGGAGTTTCATAGTGGTCCGGCCTCTGGATTCCGTGTAGCATAGTCCAGTACCACCAAAATATACTGGTGCCCTCTGGCAGACATGACCAGGGGTCCACTAGATCCATAGCTATGCGATCAAATGGAACCAAAATTATTGAAAAATATCAACAAATCTCAAGGTTACAAGTCCATTTCCAGAGATCTTGATATTCCTTTGTCAACGGTGCACAACATAATCAAAAAGTTTACAACCCAGCTGGATTTGCATCATAGGTCATGGGTCTTCCAGCAGGACAATGACCCCAAACGTACTTCAAGAAGGACACAGAAATGGATGAAAACAAAGCACTGGAAGCACTGCAGTGGCCAGCAATGAGTCTGTATCTAAATTCCATTGAACACCTGTGAAGAGATCTTAAAATTGCTGTTGGGAGAAAGCACCATTTAATGAGAGACCTGGAGCAGTTTTCAAAAGAAGAGTGGTCCAAGTTCTCAGTTGAGATGTGTAAGAAGCTTATTGATGGTTATAGGAAGCGATTGATTTCAGTAATTTTTTTCAAAGGGTGTGTAATCAAATATGACCTTGAGGGTGCCAACAATTTTGTCTGGCCCATATTTGGGGGCTTTGTGTGAAATGATGTCAAATTTGCCTTTTTTGTGTTGTTCCAATGCACACAAAGGAAATACAGATGTGTATAACAAAACATGTGTAACTGCAATATTTTTCTGGGAGAAATGCTTCATTTTCTGGAACAACTTCAAGGGTGACAATACTTTCAGCTATGACTGTATATGAACTATTTTGTTTGTTTTTGTGACTTTGTGTCAAGACAAAACTTTTGTTTCTTGAGCTGAAACTGTTTATGGACTTTTAATAAATGTCTCTATTTGTTCATAAGAACTTGCTGCCTTTGCTTATTTCAATCTCTGCCAGCGAGAGCGAAGATCCCTGCAATTAGTGCTTAGAGTGCGGGCAGTGAATCCAAAAAAGCACAGGTGGTTGCTGAAAAGACTGTATATCCTGAGTGAAGGCAACCCCAGTGGTAGCGATGCCATGGAAGAGATAATCAAGCAGCTGGGTCAAGCCAACATGCAGCAATAGCAAGCCCAACTGGAAACGAATAAATTGTTTATGGAACAGCTCCAGCTGCAGCAGCAACATATTCAGTGGCAAGAAGAGAAGTAGCAAATGATGCTCCTGGCAGACAATATCGTAATCTTTAGCCAGCATTGGGAAAGTCATCTGAGCAAAGTCTAAGCAATACTTGATGCTCTAAGTAGGTGGGCTTTACTATAAACCCAAAGAAATGTGCCATGGGTATGGAGGAAGCCAAGTACCTGGGCTATGTCTTAGGTAGAGATGAGATCAAACCCGAAATAAATAAGGTTGAAGCAATTCAGAATTTGCCACAACCTCTCTCAGCTTCGTCAAACTATTATCAAAGGTTTATCCCAAACTTTGCCAACAGCCCCTCTAACGGACCTCCTAAGGCCGGGCGCACATGGTCAGTAATTGGCAGCATTTTAGACGCAGCACATGTCCGCTGCGTCCAAAGCACTGTTGGCTTTTGAACGCAGGTGATTCCGCATGTGTTCATTGAACCATGTGGAATTACAGCGTCCAATACATTGTATGGGTGATATTTATCTTGCGGAGACATTGACAGGGTGCAGTCTGGAAAGACACGCCACATGTGTGTCTCCGCAGGTGATCTGCAAGTGTTGGTGCATGCATAGTGGGCATGAGATTTATAGAATTCTCATCCATTATGCTGTAACAACTTGATGCTGCGGTTTGGACTCTGCGGATGTACGAAGCATCCAACCCACAGCGTTAACTGACCGTGGGAATGTAGCCTAAAAGGTACAACTATGGTTGAGTGGTCACAGGAAACTGTAGTTGCCTTCCAGGAACTTAAGCTGGCACTCTGTAAATAGCCAGTGTTTGCAGCACCAGATTTCTCCAAATAGTTTGTGGTCCAGACGTTTGAATTGGATGTCTGGCTTGACTCAGTCTTGTCCCAGAAGATCAATGGGGAATATCAACCTGTGATGTAAGTCAGAATGTGTCCACTTGTGAGTAGAATTACTCCATAGTAGAGAAAGAATGCCTGGCAATCAAGTGGTCATTGGATGCTCTTAGGTACTCTTTGTTAGGCAGAAAATTCACTCTAGTGTCAGATGATATAAGATCAAAAAGGAGTCCAGTATTGTGGCATTATAAACAGAAATGTAAATCAAATAATTTTGCTTACATTTATTCCACATGAAAGGAAGTAGGCAAACACAGATAACCACTTCAACAAGGTTATGTATAAAAATAATTTATTTTATTAATGAATTATTATTAAAATAGACAAAACAACAAATTATAATAAAACAGAAGGTGCCTCTTGTTTGAGAGAGTGCACAATAAATAATCTCTGCATACAGCAACAATAATTAATTGATTCACAGTTTTTTTCGTGTAATATCCAAAAAGGTTGAAAAGCTCATCATGCAATAAATAAAGTGGTTATATAATGATAACTAAAATCATCGGAATGCATTTGCAGTAAAGCTTCTAGATATTCTCATATTAGAAAATGAAAGTGCATGGAAACATCGATTTAAAATTCTCCCTAAATACAAGCCAAGTGGCAACTGCTATATTGAATATGAAGACATGAAAGTCTATATGAGAGGTTCTAGAGTAGTGGTCCCCAACCTTTCTGACCTTAAGAGCCACATTCAGCTTAGAGAGAGGGTCACGAGCCACATTCAGCACTGAGAGAGGGTCATGAGCCACATCCAGCTCCCACCCCCATCAAAGTAGTGTCAACCAAAGCCCCCATTACAGGTATAACCATAGCCAAAGCTTTTCCACATAAATCACTCCAAAGAAGTACACTGAGATCCAGGGGTTCCCACAATACCCCCATTCAGTATTCTCCCATCAATGACTCCAAACACACTGTTGCATCCAGCTTCAAGAACCTCCTCTAACAGGTAGCATCATCCTCCAGGATAGCATACCTAAATTATCTCTAAACCCCAAGACCAGTATATGTGCATCCAGATCTGCTCTTCTGTGCAGGTCTACTCACAAAATTCACCATTTTGAGATGTTCTCTTCATACCTATTTGCTAGACCTGGAGCTAATGTACCAAGCTGGCAGACAGTCGTGAGCCACAATTCATGGGACCATGAGCCACATGTAGCTCCCGAGCTACAGGTTTGGGACCCCTGTTCTAGAGTGAGACCTTACCTGATATTACCAGGGACTATAGGAGCCCTGTGAGCTGCAGCAGGGTCTATTTGTGCTTCTTATTGCCCCTGGTGTCAGACGATGCCACACTGAGGTGGATGTGGGAGAAGACTGTGAACAATTCTTGAGTGACCGGTGGTTTCTGGCCCTACAGGATTTTAATATTAATGTAGAGCATAGGCCTGGAAAGCAAAACAGGAATGCGGATGATCTATTATGGATACTGTCACGTAGTGGCTAGGGACTGTGGACGTCTACCTGATCCCTCGAACTAGGAGTCACCCTAGTTTATCCCTGTCCCTCAGATTACCCTGGAATGTGGAGATGCCTTTGTCACATACTTTGCTATGCTCCTATCTTAAACTTAATCTGTTCCCTTCCCCACCCAGGGAAGTGTAAAACTGAAATGTATAGGATAACACCAATCTGACAGACAACGGAAGACAGACAGTGATGGAAGCAAACTACAATCATACAAATATACTCACAAAACAGAAGATTGGAACACAGGGGAGGGATAGGTGGGAAAAACCAAATAGGAGAGGATATCATTAAACATACAAACCAACTCCATGTAGAAATCTCCAGAACAATTCTCCAAACGCCTACTACAAACACTGAATCCCTCCTCCATCACCTAACCATGAAGTAAGAACTGTCAATGGCAATTACCAAGTGCCAGTGGAGAGCATCTATACCAGAGGGGAATGGCCAACACAGAACAGCCTAGGCAATTCAGGATAGATAGCTCCAGGAGATCAACTGAACTGATTAACTCTTGCAATTGCAGAGCAAGTAAAATCTGCAATGTTTAATAGGAAGGCTAAGCAGCTATAATCGGTGCTAGTCAGTGACAGGTTCATTGTATATTGGTATGTAAGATGGAAATCTCGATGGGAGATATGTGTCACCTGGGTGGTTAGCCTTGGTGATGTAAAGTCCAGAAACTAGGCTCCAGCACAACTAGTTCTTTTTTTTTTTTAGCGTGCAGCATGGCTATGGATTTTTTTAGTTGTCAGAAAAAGATGGGCGTTTCTGGCTGCTCCCATATATCCACCCTTGGTGTTGAACAGCCTATTTTAGTAATAACAGTTGCTTCATTCCTGCTCTATATGTGGAGAAGGAAAGACCCTCTTTGTGTCACTCAGTCTCTGCCAGAGGCTGTGTGCAGGACTGATATTTAAATGGGGGAGCTCATTACATATTTATGGACTATTTTTTTTGTTTTTCCACCTTTGTGCCAAGACAAGGCTTTTTTTTGTGAGCTGGGATGGTTTATGGACTTGTAATAAACCACTCACTATTTGCACATAAGAACTTGCTGTCTTTGCCTAATTAAACCACTGGCAGCGAGAGTGAGGATCTCTACAGTGGCAAAAAGGAGTGGTGGAAATTCAAGGCCTAAATAAGGTTGTTCATGCAACAGTTGGAGTATTGGACTACATATTCGCGAACAACCAAAAAAATTTTTGCTTCACAAATTCATTTACATTTTCTTTGTACAGTATCAACAGAAATGTTTGTGCATAGCTTTATGAATTTATATATTTGAAATTCACTTCCGATTATATATCTGTGTGAACTGTGCATGGTGTTCGATATTAAAATGTACTCATCTCTACTCAACCATTTCATTCACTATTCTCCTGTCCTGTATAACTTGCCTGACATTGTTTGCTACTTGTGAGTTATGATCGCATTGTTCATACTGTACTTTAAAAGATTATGAATTAACTTTTTTTCTTAACACATCCTCAAGCTCTAGTACTCCCTATTTGTTCACCATAGTGACATCACTAGTATTATCAATATAATACTTATCTCCCACTAGTAATTCAGGAGTGCCTCGGTATGTAGTGTTGGCACTAGGAAAAGTTAGACAATGACTATATATTTTAATTACTGTATGGTCAAAACTGTATAATTGGCAAGTAACACAAGGAAATAAACATTCTATAACCTAACACATTGATGCAAAACAAAGGCAAAAAGTCGATGAGGCAGATGCTAATTGTTCAATATTAGCGAAACAAAACCTTCCCCACTCCCCATATACCAATCAATCTAGTTCCCTGGATCAACGTCTTATCATAGTACTCATAACCCAGGGTTCTCCAACCCATTGTTTGTTGGCTCCTATGGTGTCCCTTAAGGCTATTTGCTTAACTTGAAATCACTGGGTAGTGGCGTCACTAGCTCAAAAGATCTGGGGCTCATGATGGAAAAATGGAAACAACATTTATAAAACATCTCCATTTATTCAGTAATGAGAATGGACACCACATGCAAAAATACACGTACATACCCGCCTTGTTATGCTATCAGTAAGGTTATTAATGTTTGTCTGAGGAATGTTCAGTCACACTGAATGCACTTGGATACACAAATCATCAAAATTAAGCTCCTTTTCAATTGCTGATCAGCGATGTCCCAGATGTGCTCGATAAGAGATAAGTCAGGAGACACTGCATGCCATGGTAGCATGCAGGCTGCTCACAGAAAGAAGAGGGACACTGGGACATTTTGGATAAATTGTAGTATCACTAGTTGCACGAAGAAATCTATGAACACCAAGCAGTTAGTGTACCTGTAATCAAGACCAGTGGCCTCCAGCTACCGTACAATATGCTACCCCACAGCATAATCCCAAGAGTAGAACCTATGTGCCCTTCCCTCATGAAGGACTCTATTAGTGGTGATTGAGCACTAAAACGCTCATGTGTTTGGTACTCAAATCGAGCTAGTTAGACGCTTGAACTGATTTAACTTTAGTAATGAGTATAATGGAAGTCCATGGGAAATGCAAACATATTTTCGGAACACCCTAACAGGAGTGCTAGAAGAAGGCAGGAAAATCACTGAAATGGATGGAAATAGAGCTGAAATGAAATGGGAACAGCATATACAGTAGATGATGGCTAGATGCATCTATGACTCTAAAGTCGCTGCTGTGAACAATGTTGTTAAGTTATTACTCCATTTTTAAGAACTGACAATAAAACATACAAAAGTAAAGATAAAATAAATTTTACAGGAAAAAATGTAAGGAAACATTCAGGCTTGTACATAAGGCAAAATTAAAAAGAGAATAAAACCAGCTTCCTCCATTCCTTAATAGCTGGGTTAACTCTCACCATATTTCCCCATCTACTATGACTACAATAGATGATGTAGTAAAGGGGGAAATAAAACTACACCCACTGGTAGTCATCGGTAAATGTAATTTTAACATTTTTCTACCTTATCTGGGCTTGAGGTGTGTGTGACATGATCAGACGCATCTGGCGCTCCCCACCAGGGCCGTGGAGTACTCAGTATTGGGCCGAGCAGTCCTGAAAGGGGAAGTCTCAGCAGCAGTGACCCAGTCCGTGGCCCTGGGTGTCCAATAAAATTGTCAAAGATGATGGTGGGGGTAGTTTGCAGGGGTGGTGTTTGTGGTGTTAGGCTATAAATGGCTGACGCTGCGGTTCAGGCCCACTGAGGCGGATGGTGACACAGCAGAGATGTTACTGCTCCCCACTGGTAGAGCGAGGCCCCAGAGCAGATATGGCAGTCTGTTCAGGTGATGGTGAACGTTGAGGTGTAGAGAATAAGCAAGGGACACAGAAAAGTGCAGTTTTCTTTACCTTTTACTTCTTGGTAAATGAAGATGCGATCTGTGGTACTAGTTACAGATGGTAGCAGGAGTCCGTTTTGCCTGGAAGCATTCAGGGGATACACCCTGCCAGGTGGGATTTGAGGCCTCCCTGCTGCGCTCTCTCTTTTCTGGTCCCTGTTGCCTCTAGCTAAGCTGTGACCCTTTCCTGCGTGTTGGTTTAACCTGTATGGCAAACAGCGTGAGCCAATCACAGGCACTGTCTGTTCACAGGCAGCCCTGGGCACCTGGTCTGCTTCGGTGCCTCCAGGTGTTCGGTGTGGTCAAGGAGCTTATAGTCCCCTGCCCTCCAGATTCAGCTGTCGGGGCATACAGCACCCGCACAGCCCAGCACTCTGGCGTCCTTTTTATCAGCGCTCCACTCCAGGGTCAGCTCTGACGCAGCTGTAATTCCTCTGAGCCCTTGCCTCTGCTCCTCTCTCTTCCCTCACCTCAGATCAACTGCTCACAACACTCTCTTCTTTGCCTACCAAGCTCCTCCACTTTTTCCTACGTTCCCCACCTGCTCCCCAACACCCTTTCCTACCCAGCCAGGGATGAGGCCATCCTCCCCAAGGGTACACCCAGATGCCCCAACTGAATCCTGGGTAGTGCTCCCTCATTACCTGACAGTGGGATACCACACCTCTGGATGAGGTGCAGTACCTCTGTGGCGACTGGACTCTCAGGGGTGCCACACATCCTGTTTAATTTAGCGAGGAAGGATTCTGAAACTCACAAAGCCTCTGTGGACAGTGAAAGAACTGACAAAAAGTATAAGAAACAGGGACTCCGATACACCTTTTAGGAGTCATAAATGAGGGCCTCCTACACATTTTTTTAAAATTGTTATGTAGTGGGACTCCTAGACTCATAAAGCCTAATAGACAGGTCTAGTAACGGACATCCATAAGTGGTCATGTAAGCCACTAATAGATGGGTCATAGACACAAACCCCCATCAAAGCCATTAACAGATGGGTTACATTACAGACCTCTATTATTGGTATTGGAAGCCACTGATCGATGGGTCTAGTCTAGTCAGTGTTCGTGGAAGACAATATTAGATGGGTTTGGTGTCAGACTTTCATGAGCGGTGGTGGAAGCCACTAAAGAATGGATCTAGATGCCGACTTCCATCATTGGTCATGAAAGCCAATAATTGATGGGTTTTATCAGAGAGCAGACCTCTATCAGTGGTTGGAGAAGCCATTTACAGATCGGTCTGGTCCAAACCTCTGTCAGTGGTTATGGAAGATGATAATAGATGGAATTGGTCAGAGCCCTTTCATCACTGGTGGTGGAAGCCACTAAGAGATGGGTCTGGTCACAGACTTCTATCAGTGATCGTGGAAGGCAAAAACAAATAGGTCTTGTTAAAGCCCCTTCATTTATGGTTGTGGAAGCTGCTAAGAGATGCAGTTTGTCACAGACATCCATTCGAGGTTGTGCAAGCTGCTATTAAATGTGTTTTGTTTTAAAACTCATTAATTTGTCATGGAAGCCTCTGATAATTGGGTCTGGTCACAAACCTCCATCAGTGGTCTTACACTTTTAAAATGAGAACATCGGTTTTATTGTAGTGATTACATTAGTAACTGGTTTATATTTATGCTTACTGTGCATATGTAAAAATAATTAGAAAGTGGCCAACACCATTATTTATGGTATAATCTAGAGCAGCCTTACAGTCATGGCCAAAAGTTTTGAGAATGACACAAATA
>VIAB01011055.1:39590-51927 GCA_009801035.1 Oophaga pumilio
CCCCCTCCCCCACCGAACCCCTGGTATATGACTCGAGTATAAGCCAAGAGGGGCATTTTCAGCCCTAAAAAATGGACTGAAAATCTCAGCTTATACTCGAGTAAATACGGTAATTGAAGATCCATTTACAAGCAACAATTTGTTAAAAGTCTAAGATTTAACTCTTACTGAATAGGATAAAAGTACAAGTATTAGTTAACACTACAGGGGTGTTCTCAAGTATGAACGTTATCTCCTAAGGATAGGGAATAACTTTCTGATTGCTGGTAGTTCGACTGCCAAGGCCTCAACCAATCCCGAGAGCTGAATGGAGCGTAGGTTAATCATGCACACTGTCTTTTTATTTATTCCTATAGGAGTGCTTAATATCAGCTGAGTGCAGAGCTTGGCAATCTCTGGCGATTTCATTCAGAATGAATAAAGTGGCAGTGTGCATGACTGACCTCTGTTCCATTCAGCCGCTGCTCGGTTCTCGGAATTGGTGGGGGCCATAGTGGTTGGACTCCAGTGATCCGAAAGTTATCCCTTATCCTGTGGATAGTTGATAACTTTTAACTCCATGGAACTATTTTCACATACCATGCCTGGGTTTTCAAGTGAAATCCTGAATTCCCCAGTCCAAGATGAATATGACATGGAGTGCACTGATGCACAGCCACTGCTAGATGATTCTGCTGGTACATTCACCCAGAGCACTGTATTGCCCTCGCAGTCTACTGAGCCAGATTCTGACCCTGATGAAACTCAGGAGCCCCTTCCCGCATACTATACCACCTTACACGGTGACACAGAGGAAGGTGCAGATGAAACTGAAGAGGAGGTGTTGGATGACCCAGTTGTTGACCCGGATTGGCATCCATTGGGGGAAGAGGGTGCCGCTGGCAATAGCTCTGAATAGGAGGAGCATCCGCAGCAGGCATCAACATCGCAGCTGCGGTTATCTGGCAGGCTCGTAGCAGTCCAAACATGTGTTAAAAAACAAAAAGAATTGCAGGACAGCTTGGCCAGACTGTCAAATTAGCACAGCGTGCAAGCCCTGAAAATTTATCCCATAGTAGGAAGAGTGCAGTGTGGCACTTTTTTGACCAAAATCCTATTGATGAGGCAAAGGTCATTTGCAAGACGTGCGGAAGGACCTTTAGCCGAGGGAAAAATCTCCGAAATTTGAATACCAGTTGCATGCTTAGACATGTAAACACTATGCACTTACAAGCGTGGACTGACTACAAAGCCTCATTGGCTTTGAACGCCTACAGTGCCAAACTGATCTCATTAGAGATGATGCCCTTCCGTTTGGTTGAAAGCTCAGCATTCCGAGAGCTCATGGCCTACGCTGTCCCACACTATGACCTAACCAGTCACACTTATTTTCTAGAAAAGCCATCCCTGCCATCCACCTGCATGTGAAAGACCGCATTTTCCATGCACTCAAACAATCAGTGAGTGAAAAGGTGCACGTCACAACAGATACATGGGCAAGCAGGCATGGCCAGGGCCGTTGTGTAACCATCACTGCGCACTGGGTTAATGCGGTGGATGCAGGGTCCAAAGGGGACAGAGGCGGCTGGTAAGTGCAGATGAAGCCATCATAAGCATGAGCATCCCACTTATGCATCTGCTCATGCAAATTTTGATGCACATTAAGGATCAGGCATCTGCAGCGGAGGTGGAGGAGTAGGAGGAGGAGGAGGGAAGCCTTGATGACAGTCAGGCATTGTCTGCTCAGCGAACTGTCCTGGACGATGTGGAGGAAGAAGAGGAAGTGGAGGAGGAGGAGAATGAGGAGGATGATTATTTTGAGGAGGAGGATGCTTCTCAGGGGGCAAGAGAAAATGTTGGCTTGCCATGGTCAGGTACAGGGTTTGTGTGTGACTGGAGTGATGTGGATTTGGCAGAAAGTCCCCCTCCACCCACCACTGGCAGTGCGTCATTGACACCTGGAACATTGGCCCACATGTGTGATTATGTCTTGCGGATCCTAAAAAGGGACCGCGCATTGCCAAAATTATGAAGGATGACGACTACTGGTTGTCCAGCATCCTCGATCCACGCTATAAAGGCAAATTAAAGAACATCATGCCACATGAGAACATAGAGCTAATATTGGCGAACAAACAAGCAACTCTGGTAAACTGCTTGTTAGAGGAATTTGCTGCACACAGCAGCGGTGCAGGTTTTACCACGAGCCGTACTGGGCCAAATGGAAGAGGTGTTCGTGGTGAACACAGCCGAAGTGGCGTTGGAGACAGGGGTTTCACGACCATGTTGTGGTCTGATTTCTCGAGTAACGCTCACACGACTGGTAATACTGAATCGATTGCAACAGACAGGAGACAGCAGTTGTCAACTATGGTTCAAAATTACCTCTACTCTCCTATCGATGTTCTCCCTCACAGTTCATTCCCCTTTGACTACTTGGCCTATAAACTGGACACCTGGCCTGAATTGGCACAATATGCCTCACAGGAGTTCGCTTGCCCTGCTGGTAGTGTGCTATCAGAAAGAGTCTTCAGTGCTGCTGGATCAATCCTGACAGAAAGAATTACCCGGCTGTCGACCCAAAATGTAGGTGATCTCACCTTCATTAAAATGAACCATGCCTGGGTTTCAAAGGATTTTGTACCACCTTCCCCTGATGACACATAGGTTACCAGCAAAATGGCTCGCATTGTTCTCCTCTTCCTCCGACTTCTCCAATTCCTCCATTTGCAGCTGCTGAACGTCCAGCCTACACCTCAACATATGCCAGTTTTTCCACCTCCCTAACTGGGCTGTACCCCCCAGGGCCGGCGTCAGCACCTGACGCACCCGGGCAAGTGCTGGGGTCCTGAGCAGGTGGGGGGCCCACTCGCCGTCAGAGACACCGGCGTACTATAAGGGACCCTGTGCCAGTGCCGACGCCCACGAGTGTGCCCCCCCTGCTTGCTCAAGGCCCCAGCACTTGCAATACTTACCTCTTCCTGCTCCACCACTGTGACGTCTTCCACGTTTCGTGACAGTGACATTGTGAACATTCACAGTGCAGAGAGCAGGAAAATGGCGACGCTGGGGAGTAGAGCAGTGCCCAGCAAGGAGAGGTATCTCATTTTTTAAATGTTTGGAGCAATATAAGGGGAGCATTATACACTGGAGAATTATATATGGGGCCCATCATACACTTGAGCTTCATAGATAGGGCCCATTATACACTGAAGCATTATATATGGGGCCCATCATACACTGGAGCATTATAAATGGGGTCCATCATACATTAGAGCATCATATATGGGGCCCATTATACACTGAAGCATCATATATGGGGCCCATTATACACTGGAGCATCATATATGGGGCCCATTATATACTGGAGCTTCAGATGGAGATCATTATATATGAAGCATTATATATGGGGACCATTATATTTGGAGCATTATATGGGGCTCATCATACACTGGAGCATCATATATGGGGCCCATCATATACTAGAGCATCATATGGGGTTCATTATTTATGGGGCATCATATAGGGCCCTTTATATATGGAGCATCATATGGAGCACATGTGGGGCCTATTCTGTATTGAGCATTATATGGAGCTCATTCTGTATGTAGCAATATATGATGCTCATTATTCTGTATAGCGCAATATATGGGGCTCATTATTCTGTATAGAGCAATATATGGGGCTCATTATTGTGTATAGAGCAATATATGGGGCTCATTATTCTGTATGGCGCACTATGTGGTGCCCATAATACTGTATGGAGGACCATACTGTCCGGTTTTTGAGCTATTGTAGAATTTACAATAGATATCACTCATGTAATGTAAGAAGTGAGGTATTTGGCATTGTACTATACCTATATTTCTCTGCTGTATCGGAGCATCATGAGTTGTGGTACAGTATGTGTTAAAGGGGCCCACTGAGACTCTTTCGTCCGAGGCCCACGAAAACCTGGAGCCAGCCCTGCCCCCCCACAGCTTTAGCCAAATAACCCCCAGTTTTCAATGCGTTACTATTATTATAAAGTAAATTAAGGTTGACAAGCTTAAGTAATAAGAATAAATGTCGTTGGCATTGAAATGGGCACTGTTATTCCCCATTGACTTGCATTGGGGTCGGGTTTCGTTTTTTGTCCGAACTTCTACTTTTGCCTCGAGTTAGTCGGCCGATCTCGTTCGACTCAACTTTTGGTAAAGTCGGATGGTCCAAAACCCGACTCGACCCTACCAAAGGCAAAGTCGCTCATCTCAAGTCCTGAATACGCCGATGCCCCATATATGGGTGTAAACCACTGTTTACGCGCACGGCAGAGCTTGGAAAGGAAGGAGCGCCGTTTGACTTTTTCAATGCAGAATTTGGTGTAATTGAGATCGAACGCCATGTCGCGTTTGGAAAGCCCCTGATGTGCCTAAACAGTAGAAACCCCCACAAACTAGACCCCCCCAAGAAGCTTATCTAGATGTGTGGTGAGCACTTTGAGCCTCCAAGTGCTTCACAAGCTTATACCGCAGAGTCATGAAAATAAAAATAAAAAAATTTCCAGAAAAATCTATTTTATTCCACAAAAATGATGTTTTAGTCCCCATTTTTTTATTTTCCCAAGGGTAACAGCAGAAATTAGACCCACAAAGTCATTGTGCAATTTGTCCTAAGTACGCTGATGCCCATATGTCGGGGTAAACCACTGTTTTGGCTCACTGCAGAGCTCAGAAGGGAGGGAGCTCCGCTTGACTTTTTGAATGCAAAATTGGCTGGAATCAATGGTGGCGCCATGTCACGTTTGGAAAACCACTGATGTACCTTAACAGTGGAAACCCCCAATTCTAACTCCAACCCTAACCCCAACACAACCCTAACACTAATCCTAACCCTAACCATAACTCTAATCACAACCTTAATCCCAACACACCCCTAACTCTAATACCATCAATAACCCTAAACACAAATCTAACTCCAACACACCCCTAGCACTAATCCCAACCCTAACCATAACCCTAACCACTACCCAACCCTAATTCCAACACTAACCTAACCTTAATCACAAACCTAACCCCAACACACCCCTAATGCTAATCCCAACCCTAACCCTAATCCCAACCCTAATCCCAACACTAATCCAAACCCTAACCCTAAAACTTTAGCTCAACTCACTTTAGCCTAACTGTAACCCTAACCCTAAAACTTTAGCCCAACTCACTTTAGCGTAACTCTAACCCTAACCATAAAACTTTAGCCCAACTCACTATAGCCTAAATCTAACCCTAACCCTAACCCTAAAACTTTAGCACAACGAACTTTAGCCTAACTCTAACCCTAATGGGAAAATGAAAATAAATATATTTTCTTTATTTTATTATTTTTCCCTATCTAAGGGGGTGATAAAGGGAGGGTTTATTTACTATTTTTTTTATTTTGATCACTGTGATAGGGTCTATCACTGTGACCAAATTGAAACAATAGGAAAAATCTTACTATTGTTGCCGGGTGGCGGCCGGAAGATCTCGGTGGACGCATGCGCCCGCCATTTTCTAACCAGAAGAAGATGGCGGCACCCATCGGAGGATGCTGGAGGGCTCGGGAGCCCTGGGAGGTACCGGGGGGATCGGGGACTCTATATCTCTCTCCTCTCATGCGCGATCACATCAGAGGAGAGAGAAATTAAATGGTACATCGGCCTCTTTTTTTGCGGTCGCTGTCATACGGTTAATAACGGCAATCGCAACAGCGGGGTTGGTAAAAACCGACCCGAATCATGTTCTCTGGGGGGCGCTATAAACTTTTTCCTGTGGTTAAAGTACCATTAACTACAGCTGTTAATAGGCGTATCAGCGGTCGTTAGGGGGTTAAATAAACACATTGCAAAAACAATAAGTGGAAGTTTTCCATCTCTACTCATTTAAATATGTGCAGCAAACTATAATCTAGGCTAATATTACCATAAACATGGTGGCATTATGGTCTGCACAGACATTTTGCCTACAAAGTGACATGTAATCAGTCAAGTATATAGGCGAAACAGAATGTTTGTGGTTGTGTAGACATAAAAAATCCTATAATCCTAATATTGTTAGTGATACTATCCTTGTGGTGGAGGGTGGGGATGCCCTAATTAACCCAGATAAACTGGTCTCAAAAATTAGACTCCATCAGACAGAGCTATCAGGGACAACTACTTTTAAACAAGTACAATTAGCATTTCAAGCTAATATAGGCATTATTAAAGTGAATCTGTCACAAGTTTTTTTCTGTTCCTGTGATGTGTCACTTATTGCGCTGCTTAGTGTAGTTTTGATAAAATAACTGTTTTCTCTGCTGCAGATTTACTAGTTTTTTGAATGTTGAGCCCTGTATAGCCCCCACACACTATTGGTTGGTAGCAGAAAGCAGCTAATCAATGATGGGGGCAGGGATACACAGAGCAAGAGCACTACATGGCACAAGACAACTAGTCCTCTAGTGATAATCTACTGTAAATAAAATATTGTATTTATTGAAATTACAAAAAGCATCCCAGTAAGTGACACATCACTAAAATCAAGGTCTTTGACCCTATATTATATTGATCTCAGAGTACATGTCAAAAACCTGCTGACAGATATGTTGAAAGGAATTAAGAGGTTGATAAAGCCCTAATATCTACAAAGGGTAAATCCTGATAAGTTCAGCCAAAGTTGATGTTGTGAAAGACAGTTTCATGTCAATGTTCATATTCCATGATAAAACTGGCCTCAGCAACAAGACACATGGTAGTTATACTGCATCATCAAAGCATCTCCCAGGCAAAGAGTTCAAAGCACACTGTGGTCTATGGTTTAAGCATGTGCTGATCAAGGTCTTTTGAAGAAGTATCAAGAAATTGGCAATACTGAGGATTGTAGATGAAGTGATAAGCCAAGGCAGCATAGTGTGGAAGATAAAAAACACATTACACTTATGTGGAGACCCAGGGGTTGGGTGTGGGTGGGTGTTAGTGGGTGCTCTAGTCTGCTGGCCTGGTACAATGTGTAATCAAAATATTAACTAACATCTATTGTTCATTTACCAAATGTCTCTGTTCTCAAAGATAGCATATAATGGGTTAAAACAAGCAGCAACTCAAAAGTCAACATCCAGGCTCATACAAACAATAGTCTTTGTTTCTTGACCAACCAAAGAAAAGCACATACATTCAAAAGTCAACATAGATACATTAGCCTATGTCTCTTTGCCTACTGAAAATAGACATCTGAATAAGGCTGGTTTCACACTTGTGGATGGAGGTGCTGCGGAGTGCTGCATACTTCTTACGTGAAGCTCCGCCCACCACCACACCTCCTCCGTTCAGCTCTGCCTATGTCTGCATGCGTTCTGCATGCAGCCTGAGTACCTATATTAAACATGGGTATGCGGGACCATGTGGATGTATGCGGATTCCTCCGCATGCATGGTTTTGACGTAGACATAGGCTGAGATGAAAGGGGAACACGGAGGAAGTACACAGCCCTCCCCAGCACCTCCATCCGCAAGTGTGAAACCAGCCTAATTAAGATTAAATGCTCTGTTGTCACATTGCTCTCCTATCTTAATTAGCCAGATGTGAAAGAATTCCAATCATCCTTCTCCTGATCCTTGGCTTGACCTGGGTAACTCCTCATGTAATTGATGAGAACCAACTAGTATCCATTGCATCCACACCTGGCATCCTCCGCATCCTGTGGTTCCTGGTTTAAATCCGATCAAGTGTTGGTGGCCTGGTATTCAATCCATTGAAGTTGGCACAGCTCCTGTAGTTGCAGTTTTTTGTTGTGGCTATACATCCACTCTGATCCTCTTCCCAAGGCAGACATGGGGGTTGGACATGGTGGTTTCCAAAACCTGCTTTGTATGGCTCACCTATGGTCTGCAGGGTCGGTCTATTTGCCTCCCTGTTCTGGAGCCCTTGGACAGTGTCTATGAACACCCTGCATCTCCCCTGGATCCGACGGGCTGAATAGTATCCATCTACTGCCACCAAATGTGGAGACATGGGGGAGTCAGTGGGTGCTTTAGTCCTCTGGCTTGGCACAATGTGTAATCAACATGTTAATAAACATCGATTGTTAAATTACCTTATGTCCCTGTCCCTCAAACATAGCAGACAATGAGTTACAGCAAATCAAAAGTCAACATCCAGGCTCGTAGGAACAATAGTCTGTGTTTCTTGAACAAATTCAAAAGTCAACATAAAGATAATAGCCCACATCTCCTGGCCTACTAAAAATAGACGTCTGGATAATTAAGATTAAATGCTGTGTACTCACAGCTTAAGTTCTTTCAAAATCGGAAGATGTCCAGCAGTGCCATCAGCTCAGAGCTTGCAGCAACTGGTGGGACCCAGCAAGACCAAATGACTCAACTACGCACAAAAATATAAGAATTCTGGTGCAACAAAAGCAAAAAGAGCTCAGGACTGATAAGTTAAAAATTGAAATATTTGTCTTTAACATATGCATACTGCGATATTTTACAGAAATATAGACAATTTGAAAATAGTGGGAAAAATAATGGGAAAAGCAAATGGGGGATTAAAAGAAAGTATTTAAGAAAAAGTGCTTAAGAAGAAAGCGGACATAATCATGTAAAAGGGGATTAATTATTAAAGGTAAAAAAGGATAAAAAAGGGAGGAGACATAGAAGGGAACACAAAAAAACAGGAAAAAGGGGAAAAAGAAGATAGAAAAATGAAAAAAAGGAAGACAACAGAAAAAGCTAGGAGGGAAAAAACAGACCAAGAAAATGCAGACCAAGACAAAGTGACACCTATAACCAGGTTCAATGTTCATAGGGTGATGCGATGGAAAAATGAACACATTGTATTAAGAGCCTCTTCTTTAGGCCAGTGTCACACTTGCGTGTGTGATGAAGGAAACTCGCGTGAGTCTCTCGCATCAACACCCGACACTTGGATCGGAGTGTGCGGCTGCATAGCAATATATGCAGCCGCACGCTATGGTCCAAGTGCCTGTAGCAGTGCCAGGTGTTGATGCGAGAGACTAGCACGAGTTTCTTGCATCACACGCGCAAGTGTGACACCGGCCTAACTTACATTGTGGGAGGGCAGAATGATACTAGCTACCTCATGTGCTTTGGCTAGGGTTGATTCACTCCCAATATTATTTTAAACAGTTCATGAATGGATATTTTCCCTCCTTCCTGACCTGGCACATTTTTGGTTATTATCGTACTTGTGCTTTTAATGACTCTAAAATGTTTTCGTTTTCATCTATTCCATAAGTTTTTAACTTTTTTTATGTGACTTAAATTTAAGTAACTTTTATATTCTTTTTTAATGATATAGGAGGAAAATATAAAGAATAACAGGAAATACATTTTTTTAATATCACAAAGGACTATTAAAAACATTTTAAATTGCGATACCTTGTTTGTATAAATTATTATTTAATGGGGATGGTGCTACAAACAGCTGGTATACTAGCCTTAATTATAGGAGAATTTAAGCCTCCTTTGCATAACAGAGCTGACTGTGTCTCCGAGGACCCAATGTTAGGGTTGGCGGATTGCACTAAATAAAAATAAATAATAAAGTGCAATCGCAACCCGGGGTTCACCGGGCAGAGATGAAAAGCTGCTGCTAGTGAACAATGACAGAACTAAACAGCGAGTGATCACCATAAACAGACTGTGTTAAACGCCATACAGTGTGAATAGAACTCAAAGTACTCATTCTATGCCTATGCACGCACAGTATGATATTCACAGTGAATTACCTCCCAACGCACATTATGATGATTCCCACAGCCTTCCAACACATGGACATAGAATCATAGAATGTTAGAGTTGGATGGGACCTCAAGGATCATCTAGTCCTGCCCCCTGCTCAATGCAGGATTCACTAAACCATCTCAGTCACATGTCAGTCCAGACTCTGAAGACTTCTATTGGAGGAGAACTCACCATCTCTCGTGACAGCCTATTCCACTCATTGATCACCCTCACTGTCAAAAAGGGTTTTCTAATATCTAATCTGTATCTTTTCCCTTTCAGTTTCATTCCATTGCTTCTTGTTTTTCCATGTGCAAAACATGACGTCCCTGTAGTCTTCCCACACAGTATGATGCTCCCCAATATTATTTTTTACTTGGTGGTACTTGATGGTATTTTTAATTGCTCTTTCTTGATGGTACTAATTACAAATCATGAAATTCACACTGCGATATGATGAACATTTGTGAACAGTTTTATGAAATAGCACATTGTATCACAACTTTAATTCTGCACAAGTTATTCACTGTTGGAATACTTTTCATTGCCAGGCATATTTTTACCCACAAATGTACCAGCATGAAATCAATGAACAAACAGTTCTTGGTGAGAGCAAGTAAATTAACATAGCTTCACAACTCATCTGAAATAGCTAACTGCATTGCATAGACTGTTGACAGAACAAATGTTAATAAAACTGAAGGACATATACATAGGGTATAAATTTATAAGGTAAATAGAGAGAAGGCAAAACATTGGCCACTGAGAAGAGGTGAGAGACCAGCTGTTTGCCTAATTTTTAGCTTTTGTAGATTTTATATAGCACTGTGCTACATGCTTGAAAAGTTAATGGATGTCTCTGATGACTCTGCTCAGGTCATATTGGAGAATTTTTTTGTCCTTCTATATATACATAGTATGTCTATTCACAACATCCATGTTTACAATTACCGTATGTGTCCCTCGAAAATTGCTACCAGATGTTGGCCAGTTTCCTCGAAGTGTTGTGTCTGGTAATACATATTTGTCTGTCTATTATTAGGCATCAAAAATCTATTTTATCTCTTAAAAATAAACTGTTGAAATGTAGACAAAAGTATAAGAGTATAATCTTCACAAGAATACACTCAAGTGATCAATGGTCATGAAGAACAACAATATACGTGTCCTCTCCAAACAATGCTCCCAAGCTGCTCTCTATTAATTGGTTAGTGTCCCAAATGAATAAGCCACAGAAAGGTCTTTCTCTACTTACTTCTATGTATTAATTGCTACCCATGAAGCAGCTACAAAAATGTTAGCCACAAAATGTCACATTTGCATTTTGTGACCTTTTGTTGCTAGATATATTCCATGTTCCTGCTGTCCAGGGCAACTAAGACAGCAGGTCACACGAAGAGCATTAAAGGCTAGCAAGACACAGTAAAAAGTCTGCAAACTTTTCAAGAATGCATGTATCAATGACTTGAGTAGCTGGAGACAAGTTGAAGAGAGGTCAATGAGACTAAGTGGAAACAGACAAAAATATTAAAAACAAGCAATGACTCAAAGTTAAATTTAGTACTTTAGACCTACTGAAAAATCCATGGCTTTAAAAGAGATGTTTCATTATCTGTTTCAAAATGTATAAACGGTGGAAATCTACAAGTTTATTAATACTATGAATGTATGGCATCACTGAAGGTAAAAAAAAAAATCTGAAAATTGAGTATAATCTGAATTCCAGAGTGGACAGATCATTGGGGTCTATGTTTCACAGCTAAGGGAAGAAAACCATTAATGTGGTTCACACATTTTTCATTCACTGTCTGACTGTGGATTGATGTAAGGGCTGGCTGTGGGTCTCCATACCCAAGTTCAAGAAACTTATAAACATATATCAGGCTGTCAAGTTCAGATCAGGACACTCAGTTCGTACTTTGTAGTCCATATGTGACACTGAGTCACTTCTAATGGCTAAGCCCTTAGACGCAATAGTCGGAGTCCAAGATCAAAAGCCAGGAAGGTACGACAGAAACAGAATGAATAGACAAAGGAGTAGTCAGGTAATGTTCTGAGGTCAGAATACCAGGAGTATTGTGGATCAGAGCAGAAGGGGTTAAACAGATGGATGGTCAGAATGAGGTCCAAGGTCAGGCAAAAAAATAATTATACAAACAGAATGCAAGACACAAATAGGCAAACCACACAGGCGGTGAATGTACTTCTGGCAGAGGTCTGGGAGTAACAGTCCAGCTAAGTAGCATGGCAATCATCTGGAAAAATAAACACCTGAAAACAGCCAGTGCTTCCCAGTCTCAAATTAGATAGCCGAACTGTCAATCAGCACACTAACAGCTCAGCACGCCCCTGTACCAGACTGAACAGCTGAACGGTCAGTAACTGCATCACAGACACTCTGAGGGGTGGAACCGTGACACCATAGTTGGACTGTGAATGTCTGTTGTGTAAAGCCAGCCTTACTTTAGATTAATCAGAGAATTTACTGTATGTCTGATATTATGACTAGTACATCAATGTAGGAAATGTCAACATCATTTATAAAGAGTAGTGATTGCAAAAATATGTAAAGTGTTATGTTTCGTTAGCTGAGGAGTGCAGGCAAAAAAGGCAA
>VIAB01011058.1:17490-38168 GCA_009801035.1 Oophaga pumilio
TACCCATCACACATCCTCCATCCCACAGTCCAGTGCCCAAATACCCATCATACATATCCTCCATACCATAGTCCATTACCCATATACCCATCACACATCCTCCATCCCGTACTCCAGTGCCCATATACCATCATACATTTCCTCCATCCCATAGTCCCATGCCCAAATACCCATCATACATATCCTCCATCCCATAGTCCATTACACATATACCCATCACACATCCTCCATCCCGTAGTCCAGTGCCCATATACCATCATACATTTCCTCCATCCCATAGTCCTGTGCCCATATACCCATGCCCATATACCCATCACACATCCTCCATCCCATAGTCCTGAGCTGGGTGGTGCTGAGCAGGGAGTTCCTGGAGATGTCCTGTTATGTAACCTGGCAGTGTGGCTCAGTGTGCGCGGCTCTGTATGTGTGTGGATCTGTGTGTGGCTCTGTGTGCAGCCGCTGATGATGCGATTTTCTACGCCGGTAACAATAGAGCGTGGCATTAATAGAGGAGGGGGTGATTCATTTCTGTCATGTGCTCTCTGCCCCTTTCTGGGGGGTAGACAGTGGCTGGGAGCTTATGTTCCTGGGGATGGCAGATTTCTCCCACCCGGTCATTGTCTGCTGAGGTGCTGTGGAGTGGGGAACTGCTGCTCATAGCAACCAATCACAGCTCAGCTTCTTTTAAACAGCTCTGGTTAAATGAAAGATGCTTAGTGATTGGGCGGGGCTATGTGGAGTGGACGTGGCTGATACACACACATACACACATAAATACTATATATAAATTCAACTATTAGATAAAGATTTATTAATGAATCTAAAATATAAAAATTAATGCTTTCTGCAGAAAATAGATTTCTTCCTTTCCTTTTTTGTACATATAGCTCTGGTTTCTCTAAAAGGGTTGGGTGTAAATACACCAACCTAAAGTATAATTTAGAGCTATACACACCACGGTGAGGGAACACTCTGCACAGTGGCACACCTTTGCCCAAGGCATTATGGCAGATTTCCAAGAGTAGCAGCCATTTTACATACACAGCCACATAAGGCTTCAAGCTTTTACAGTCATGCTGAGACAAAATAGCCAGGTCATCCAAATCACATGTACTGGCATATTGCCCAAGAACATCACGGTTAATAATTATGGTCAGTCAAGCAAGACTACCGCAGATATACTAGAGAGCTGTTAAGAGGCACTTAAGATATGTAGAACTTAGTGAAGCGTTTCCCTCTGCACAAGGCTTTAAGGACACGTTGTTGAGAACAATTCTCTGCATGAGGTTTTGAATGCCAAAGATGACATTTCCATTTATATTGAATATGACTGTGCCATTTTTCGCCTATGTGTCCAATCTAACAATTTACCACTTACCTTCTGCTGTCGAATTTGATTTAATGCTTCTGTAGTGATCCGTTTAGTGTGATCATCCCATCCTGAGCCACTCTGAGAAGAATATCCACCTCCTTTAGATCCCTTGCGTAAACGTGGGGCATGAATGGCTTTATCAAGGGCACGCATTTGGTCAGCCAGCTGAAGCAATCTACAAAATACGACAAACCACATTTTCAGCTTATATTTCCTATTTGTCAGACAAAGTCAAGGCTGCTGGTCGTTGAATCGCCATACTTCCTGTAGTAGGAATCACATGGTTGTCCCATCATTCTCATCTCCTTGATCAAGCCTTCAACCAACTCCATTTCCTCCTGGGCTCCCCCAAGACAATCTTCTAGTTCTCTATTGCGTACAAGCTGACTTCCATCTCCATACTTTAGTTCCTGGAAAATAAAATGGCTAGATTATTGGATATGCCATTACTAAATTGATACAGGTTAGTGTTGTGAAAATCTAAGGCCAAGTTTCAGTTTCTTACCCTAACTATGAACCTAAATACTCACAAAGCACAGTATAAGGTTATATGCACACAATGTATTTTTCAAGAGGATTCCACTCTGAAAACCTCCTTGAAAAAGTGCTAACTAAACATTCAAAACTACTTTCTGTTTATATGTTCAGTCTTTGGAGCATCTTTTAATGGCTTCAGGTTTCCAAAGACGCCAAGTGGTTAAAAGAAGTGACCTGACCATTCTTCAAGTGTTTTTCACACTAAAGATGTTCTATACTTTGCAATACAAGTCACATGGAAGGCTCAAGAGAGGCCCAGAAGGCTGTCTTGAAGAGCGCTTTACTTGTATTTTTACTTGAAAAGCTGCTAGTGGTTTCTTAATTGTTAGATGAAGTAAAAAAAAAAAAAATAGCCACAAAAAAGGCAGTCAAAAACAGCAAAAAAAACACTCAAGAAACGACCAAAAAATAAAAAATAAAACAAGACTTATCTGGGGAAAAAAATTCTTGCATTTCTCAAAAGGTATTCCTCTTGAAAAATTTGGTGGGTTCACCCTCCTGAAAAACAAATTATGTCCACATACCCTTACCCAAAACAAAAGCATCTACAACACCCCCTTCCCTTTGCTAGCTATTCCCCTGCCTATTCTAAATTTTGAGCTCCTAAGCATTTTCTTATTCTTCTCCCCAGCCCTAAGCCTTTACACACATAACTAAACCAACTTTCATTAACAAAATTCCTCAGGAAAAAAAAACAAAAAACACACTATCCCTCAGGCCTTGTCAGTGTCACAGTGTGTCAGTAACCTTCTCCACTAGTATGATAATTGTGGTCAGCTCTGCAAATCACAGAAGAATGTAATATTGTGTAAGTTGGTATCAGCAAGACTGATATATTACTAATAGTCTCAACTTTCCTCTATATGTGTAAGTGTTCTTAATGGGTGAAGGGGAAAAAGCAGCTGCCCCTCTGTCTTATGTCCCTTGAGAAAAAAGTTATTGGCCATTTTGAATTCAAACATGTCCATCGGCCAAAGTGACAGAGTGGGAACACCACCATGCACATTAGATAGCTGACCTGTCCTGCAGTAATCAGCACATTAGACTGGCCACAGAGTAAAGAATAAATCATACTCCATGGATTCAGTTATTTTTACTTTAGAAAGAGTGATAAATCATACAGGAAAGATGTATATCTTTGTATCGGTGTTAGCCAGTAGATAGAAAAATATTTAGAATTGAGAGTCCTCAGTGGTTGATACCTTTTAATGGCTAACAGAAAAGATGGTAACAAATTGCGAGCTTTCGAGACTACTCAGGTCTCTTCATCAGTCTATGCCTGAATAGTCTGGAAAGCTTGCAATTTGTTACCATCATTTCATTTAGCCATTAAAGGGTATCAACCACTGAGGACTCTCAGTTCTAAATATTTTGATAAATCAATCATTCAAAAGTTGTGCGTTGCCATATTTAATGTTTTCCCACCTTTGGTTACAATTTTCTCTTCAGACTTAAAGGGTATATTCAGGACTTTAAAAAAAAATTGCCTAAGCACTAACGGGCAGGTAGTTGGTTCCTACCGGCTGTTGTGCCCAGCGCCTTTCTCTGCCGACACAAGGTGGTCACAGATTGCCGCTGAAGTCACATCAACAGAATCACAGTTTCTTTTCCTGTTGACAGGGCGGGACTACTGGTGTCATGCTGATTGACAGCCGACTCTCTGCTGCCTAATTGGGGGAAGCAGTCTGTCAATCAGGATGGCACCAGTAGTCCCGCCCTGTCAACAGGAAGAGAAACTGCTGCTCTGTTGACAGGAGCGGTCAATTACTCTCACCAGGTGCAACAGACAGGTAGTTACCTCTTTTAGTCCCAGATATCCCCTTTAAATGCACATATTATTGACTACAAACTATTTAATTGGGTTCCATTAACTATTTTGCTTGAATTTTATATCTTTTGTGTTGTACCGTCTACTGTTGTCTACCTAATAAGTTAACTGAGAATCCGTCAGTTCTGTCAGGGAGTTCGTTCTGATGGTCCTATGGCAGAATTTCTAAATATTTTGGTTTTTTTTAGCTCCTCTCAGGTGATTTTTTTACTGTAGAGAACATCAAAGTTGAATGTGCAGTGAAAAAAACAGTCTGTAAATGCCAAACGGTTCAACATTTTTAAAAGACCATTCAGGAAATACATGGCAAGCTGAAGCATTTTCCTGAGGAGTCTTCCTCCGGCAAAACTCTGGGGTGCCGGCGTCTGTAAGTCACTGTGTTACACAGTTACATAGGTTGAAAAAAAGACTCAAGTCCATCAAGTTCCACCTTTCTCCACCAATTGTACATTTTGTCACCAAATTATCTATAACCTGCAATGTTATATGTATCAAGAATATCGTCCAGCCCTTTTTTAAAAGCTGATATAGTGTCGGCCATTACTATCTCTTGTGGTCGGGCATTCCACAGTCTGACTGCTCTAACTGTAAAGAACCCTTTCCTATTTAGCAGCAGGAATCGCCTTTCTTGCACCCGTAATGAGTGCCCCCTGGTCCTTAATATGGTCCTTAAAAGGAATGTCATGTACCAGTCCTTTGTGTTGGCTACACATGTATTTATAGATATAAATGATATCTTCTCTGAGGAATCTTTTTCCTAAAATAAACATGTCCAACTGTAATAATCTATTTGCCCGCTTTTGAACCGAGTCTAACTTCTGAAAATGCTAAAAAGTGGAGCCTTAGACTAAAACTAAATACTATTAGAAAGGTCATGTTGCAAAATGAGAAAACAGCACCACTATATACAAGCTGCATATATATTTACATGTAGGGCACTGAATACATTAATGAGGGCTGTAATAAATAATATAAGACAAAAAGTATGAAATATGTGCCGCATAGCTGATTTAGAGCTGGCAGAATAGTATGATCACTTTGCCTATACAAAGACATTGGTATAATAGATTGTATTTTGGGGGGCTATGATATGTAGTAAATCAATCAAGGTACTGTATACGTGTAATTAAATTAGCTAAATAAAGCAAGTGAGAAGATAACATGCTACTATTTGGAAGCTTGGAAATCCAATATTATGCAATTTATTACCCAACCAAATCATAAATTATATAACTATGTTTAGTGGCAGGAATTCGCTCTACAGCTACAGGTCTTTATGGACATTAAGCTGCTTTCAGAGGGTAAATCATTATTCTCAGCCTCTGTAATAGGCAGGTATGGGCTGTATTACCATCTTTTCTATTCTTTCAATTTATACAGTGAAATCTCTTTAGAGGACTACCGTACTCAAACTATAAATATTGGTGCTGGAACTCGTGCTCATGTTATTCTATGAGGCCATGCGATTTTTTTCCTTGAAGCAAGCCGGTCTAAGGAAAATAAAAATTCAGCATGTATAATTTGCCTCGAGAGAATTGGATGGAACTCGCCCATTAAACTATGGGTCCACGGAAAAAGTTGGACCGCATTCAGATGACATCTAAGTGCGATCTGATTTTCATGTACGGACAATTTAGAGAAGGTGGAGAAACTTTTTTTCCTCCACCTCTGAGAAAATGGGATCACACTCTGATCACACTCTGATCAGAGTGTGATTAGCATAATTGTACCGATTTTCTCGGATGACCCTAGCCTAAGACTTGCTTTTAGAGACATTGGAGAGATTTCACTATAAGTGCACCTGGAGCTACGTGAAATAATATATGTGGGAATTGCATTATAATAATTCAGTACCATTGTCAACTATTCTGCTGCCAAATGGCAATTCCAGTTGCTCATTCGGGTGCCAGGTAGATGTGGCTGTGGCTCCAAAGAGAAGCTTACAGGGAACCTGTGACATTGGACGTGCAGTCTGACCTGTGTGCAGCTTGGTATAGAGAAGATGAGCAGAATATTGGAAAAGATTCAATATAATTTGTATTTTAGTTATTGAAATCCTTGGTGTGTATATGTATATGCAGGCTCGGACTGGTCCTCAGGGGAACAGGTGACTCCCCCAGGGGGCCACTATGTGCAGACTAGGGCAGTGTCTTATCGTTTCATTCATTTAGCAAACTACACAGTTTATTATTATATAGAAGGATACATTTATGAACAAGGGTAATTTGGTATTTTCATGTCCCTGAACAGTGGGTCCTGAGAGTCATTGTTACTGGTGGGTCCTTGGCACCTCTGACGCTGTTTACAGGAGTCCAGAGAGTGGTCCTCCATAGTGATTGACAGCCATCTTTGCATGCACAGGGATAGAGGAAGGACTGTCAATTACTGAATAGGACCACCCACTGGACTCATAAGTAAAGAAACACCAGGGATTTCAGTGCATAAAATGCAAGATATACTGTAACTCTTTTCACAAATATTTATTACCATCTGATCAGCTCTTCCTGCTCTATAACATCCTGCCTGCCGATCAGATACCATTTTCAACATGACATGTGCCTTTTAAAGTGAATCTGTCAGCAGGTTTTTGCTATGTAACTTGAAGACAGCGTGAGGTAGGGGTTATAACAGATATTTCAGCGATGTATTATTTGTTAAGCTGTGAGTTGTAGTTTACTTACAATGAAGGCTTTATCACCAGGACCTCATCACTGCTCAGACTACAGCAGTGCCCGTGAGACCTAGTCAGACTACGCCCCCTACTGTGATAAGCAGCTCACTGTCTATAGAGTATGTACATAGAGATCCTGCTGTGGGCAGGGTTCTGCTGCATGCTACATCTAAAAGCTCTGACTGTGTCAGAATTGCTGCACCCAGTAAACTACTCAGGATCTCTTTACCTATATTATGCTGCTCTCAGAGGATTTAGCAAAAATCTGCTGAGAGATTCACACGGGATTCACACGTTATCCCTGATCATAGACTTTAATGAGGTTTTATACATTTATGACGCTATATAAACATAGAATTTCTTTAGGCGTCCGGTCGCCTACATTAGCAAATATGATGCTAATTATATATTTCATTTACTTTAGGCTTCTCATGTAATTAAGATGGAGTACGTACCGGGGCTGCTATCAGTTCAGCGCGGACTAAGCATTCAGAAATATGCTGAAGCATGTCTTGGACGGTGTTTGAACGACGGGACATTGTCCCAGTTTGCCTGAAAAAAGAGAGCAGATGAGTAAATTAGTAACTTTTGCATATTATAGGGTAACAGCCCGGCAATAGAACTTGATGGGATCCCGGCTGTATCACGTTTGTATGAACAATATACATACTTTGCTATGAATGAACATATTCTATGTATTCTACAAATACAAAGCTGCCTATAATGAAAACAATGTTGTGGAGATGCCAAATATGCCTTCCCTGCAGCAACACTTATGAGAACAATTAATGGTTGTTGCATTAAAAAAAATGGTAACTATATGCAGTGCAATTCCTTTAATATGTCCTCTAATAGTCTATGAGTTCTGTAGTCTGGTGCACATAATCTGGAACTGCAACAAGAAGCAATCGAACGAGCAGAGAGAACAAATTATGAGTCTCTGCATAAATCTAGTTTTAAGTCCACAACTCCCAGCCAAACCATATTAGACCCGAATTGAGGGCAAGGACTTGTGGCCAGAATGTAGATGCAAAAATGCACCCTTTACGCTTAAGTCAGACCAACCTTTGAAAAACAACTTGATAGTTACCGTAAGTAACTTTTGGATACTTCATAGTCAGGCCCCATTATTCCTGTACTAAAGGCATGTTACCGAATATTAACACTCAATGTTATAATTGATGCATGATACTCATTAATAGACTGTGCCATGTACACACAGTCATAAAGTCTACCGGCATAGAATATGCAGCACAAATACTTAAATACTTTTATCCAAGATATATGTTGTGCCCAGTATTAATGTGCCCAGTATTAAATTAAGCTTTTAGTTTGCCAACTCGGCATTGACAATCTACCTTTGAAGAGATATCTCTCTACCCAAGGATACGCACAGCGAGTACTGGCTGCTTTCATTCTAGAATAGGCATGTGAACCCAAAGAAGGGCTGTCAGAATATTTACTGTATAATGCAAGAAAATTATTCTGCTATACTTCAGTTTATTATGTGCCAAATAAATACATTTGTTCTATTTTATTTTGATAGGTATATATAAATTAAAAATATTAATTTATTTGAGCCCCACCAATAAAATCTATAACATTTGCATAGACAAAATTGGCATTTTGTTGTTTTTTTTTTATAAAAGGGAACTTGTCAGCTGATTCATGTTCCAAAAATCAGAGTCAAAATCTGAGACCATCTTCTGCATTCTAGCCATATATGTTTTTCTCTGAAGCGCCGTGGCATGTTCGAGAAAAATAGAAAAAGTTGGAGTCTGGCTCAACAGGACTGGATTTTCCTTTTCTTTTTATTTTTCAAAGGAATTATAGTGCATAGAATTGAAAATTTTCATGGTTGACATGACCAAGTTGACGCGCTTCAACTGCACGAAGCAGTCTTACTCATGAGTGCTCATGAGTAAGACTGCTTAGTGCGGTCGAAACGCATCGATTGGGTCATGTCGACCATGAAAATTTTCTTTTGTATGCACTATAATTTCTTTTGAAAAAGAAAAAGGAAAATCCAGTCCTGCTAAGCCAGACTCCAATTTTTTCTATAAGGCCGGCGTCACACTAGCGAGTTTGATGCGAGTTAGTCGCACGACTTACTCGCATCAACACCCGGCACGGCCGCCCGCTCTCGGACCAGAGTGCGCGGCGGCATAGAAATACATGCAGCCGCGCACTCTGGTCCGAGAGAGGGCGGCCGTGCCGGGTGTTGATGCGAGTAAGTCGTGCGACTAACTCGCATCAAACTCGCTAGTGTGACGCCGGCCTTATTCTTGACGTGAGGCCAAGGCGAGGCTGGTGTCTGAGCCCCAGGTGGATGAGCATAGAGCAAATGGGTGAGCTGGAATTAAGTTTTTATGTTCGAGAAAAGTTGAAAATGCGATAGAGACAAGGTGACTGGTCCTAGAGGCACGTCCTTGCCATCTTTTTCCACTCGCCAAACTAGATGGACAGGTCTCTTCCTATACACCTACAAAGGGTTAAGCTAATATCAGCACTGAACATTGCAGATCAGTCATATCCAGGATTTGCAGACTGGTTCTGTGCACTCATCTGCACAGTAGATATACTATTTGCATACCCTAGTCTGGTTAGTAATTAAGACCCAACTAGTGCATGCTGGGATTTTTTTCTTGCAGACCTTAGGCATTTGCCCATAGGTAATAAATGGTCCATTGTACACACAGACAAAAATATATTCATGAGAACGTACTCATAGGCAGAGACCTATCAGTCTAGCTTAGTGGGTGGGGAGAAGTCAACAAGAGCCTTCCCCTTGGACTAGTCCCAAACTGTACCTTCACCTATGATTTTCCCCAAAACAAGTCAGAGTTAAATACAGATATTTAGAATGCACAGACCCTTCTCTGATTTATGTTGCCCTTGGTTCAAGTTCCTTTTAAATTCCCATCACTGGTGTAGGAATGTTTCTAATCATATCCAGCAGTCAAATGTCCTTGACAGTGCCAACTCTCCCAAGCGTCTGTCACATGTGAAGAGCTTTTAATTTCTTTGCCAGAACAAGCCATTTCTTGTCTGGTATGGGTGGGTATCGGTGATTTCATGTGTGCAGTGTCTCAGCTTGTAAGCAATAATCTTTCCTTCAACAAAAGAGTAATTATGCTGACTCACTGAAAAAAGGTGTGCGAAATATGGATACATGCATCAGAGGAAAAGTCCACTTGTTATTACACAACTGGATTATAGCAGACCAGCCTAGGAAAAATGTAAGATATCCAAGGGAAATGTATAGTCTTTATGTTACAGGAGACAACCCAGAGAAAGGAGTGGTGCATGACTAACTCAGACGCTAGACAGGAGTCAGGCCTTTATCAACAAACTTCATTGTATTCTGTGTGAAAATCCAAATCTATCTGTCTGACATCATCATATTTATTATGGCAGACATTAATTTCAAAATGAGTTCACTGGAGTAAATTCATCCATGTTTGTACAGAACAGCTGTGTGTAACATCCCTGCCGGCATCACTGCATGGCTTCCCATCTCCCATCAGGCTTATGCACCAACTTACTCACCACTCCGGGCCATGCTGTAAGTTCTGCCCTTCGCCTGCTCCATGCTGTAGATCACGTGTCCTCTACTTGGTGTGTGCATACTTCCTGGCTGTGTGCTCTAGGGCGGCGACAAATGCACTTCCTGAGTCTTATAGAGACCGTGTGCGCATTCCTAATGTGTCCCTAGCCTATTGCCAAGAGGTACTTAAGGCATATCCACTAATTAGAAGATGTTTGAGCAACAAACTCTCTCAGTCTGCTTTCTGTTACTGAGTTGTCAGGTCTTGCCCTGTTTGTCACCCTGGGGCTGTATACCCAGAACCATACCTGTATTCCATGTGTCTTGTTTCTGCCACCCTGGGGGCTGTATACCCAGGCGTGAACCCTTTGTCCTGAACTTGTTCCCGTGTCTGCCCTTGTCTGAACTAAGTCCTTTACCTGTACCTGTTTGTATCCTTGTCTGAAGCCTTCCCCACTCTGCTGTGTCTATCCTTGTGTCTACTCTCTCTTTGCCTCAGCGGCTCTGCTCTGCTCCCTCTTTTCCTCAGCGGCTCTGCTCTGCTTCCTGTTTGCCTCAGCGGCTCTGCTCTGCTCCCTCTTTGCCTCGGCGGCTCTGCTCTGCTCCCTCTTTGCCTCAGCGGCTCTGCTCTGCTCCCTCTTTGCCTCAGCGGCTCTGCTCTGCTCCCGTCCCGCATCTTGCGGCTCTGCTTTGCTCCATTCCCGCATCATGCGGCTCTTTGTCCTTCCAGTCTGAACTGGTTCCTACCTGTTCCCATATCCCAATCGTACCCGCCAGTGTTCCTGTCCTTCCTGAGACAGTTCCTGTCCCTCCAGTCTGAACTGGTTCCTACCTGTTCGCATATCTCACTCGTACCCGCCAGTGTTTCTGTCCTTCCGAAAGTTGCTGTTACTCCTGTCTGAACCCCCACCTGCCAGCCATGCCTGCCTGCCTGCCAGGGTGCCAGCCGTGCCCGCCTGCCTGCCAGTACATCATCCGTGCCCGCCAGTACTAGCCAGTCTAAACCTCAGCTTTCTTCAGTACTTGCCTGCACCTGTCTTTAGTGTTCTGTCCCCCCTGTGGGACCAGCTGCTACTGCCAGACGCCGCCCTGGAGTGGTACCTGGCAGCTACCTACCGCACAAGTCTGACCTCACCACTGGAGGCTCCAGTGAACACCAAGGTAGCTGCTTAGTCACACCCCTCCAGGGTTAGTCTGGTTTGTGGCACAGTGGGGCCACAATCTTCGCTTGCGCCATCCAGTCTGGGCATGAGCGTTACACTGTGCCTCCCAAAATAGTCATCTCTAACACCACTGGGTCCAAACTTGCAGAATTATCAACTGAATAGAAACGGTATACAAATATGTAAAGAACCACTGAGTCAAAAAAGTTCCCACAGAGCTTTTATGGTGATGGGGATCACAGTGTAGGGGAATACAGATTCCCTACGTTGTATTAAAGACAGAACATCCAAGACTAATTAAATACATAGAGAAAACTGAAAATCATATACACTTTAACTGTGAGACCATAGCATGAGCAGACATGTTTTGACTGTGCTCAAAATAAATGCCACCCTCCTCCTACTTGACAATATGATTGCGCTTGAGGCAAAATATATGAATCTAGGTTTAGTTCAGGCACATAATTAGAGTTGGTGCTGGAGTAGTAGTCACATCCAAACAATAGAGCCTAAGGGTATGTTTCCATGGTCCAGGTTCTCTGAGCTTTGGACGGAGCGGAAACCTCGCTCCTCCCAAAGCCCCGCCCCCTTCTGAACGCGCGGTGAATCCGGATGTGTTCATTGAACGCATTCAGAATCGCCGCAGTCCTACATAGGACTGTGCAATTTACCATGTGGCGACGCTACAGTTGTGGGAAGGAAATAACAATAATGCCTTGTAAAAAAAAAAAAAAAATGATACTAAACAATGTTTTATAGGAAAAGAGTTCAATTGTCAAGTTCACAAGTACAGCCTAAGGGAACCCCGGATATACATTACTATCATACTAAGGTGTGCACTCTCCAGCGTCCTCATTAGGGCTTACAGGATTTTTAGCTAAAATCTGCCAAGAACTTTACTAGACCCAAAATATCTTACATTAGTCTCCGTAGTCATGGTGATCAGTCGTTAAAAAAATACTAGGGGGTTGATTAAAGGCATTTATAAAAGGCAAAATGAACTTTACTGACTTAGGACTTCAGAAGAGAAAAGAGGGCATTAGACTTTATTTCATCTAGATGTTGATGAAAGATTGATGTTCTGGAGGGGACCTGAAATACCTGAAAGCCTAGGGGCCCAGTCATGGATTAATACAGCCCAGTGTCATTGCGATAATTCATCCTGTCACCTATCACCCCCTCTGGTTGCATAAGTCTGTCACAATGAGAGGAACCGCCCTTCTCACAGCTTGTTAGACTGTCCAAAGGTGCATCATACAGCTCACAACTTTCACCATAATTTATGGCCTACAGAGTGGCAGTGCCATTTCATTGTTGGCATCAGAAGAGAAGAAAGTGTTTAGCAGCTTCATGTGGTTATGCTCTAAAATCAATAGAATATGAAAAGTAAGATACTGGTAAAATAAAGACTTCTCAAGTATATTATATACCTTGAGGTTTTCCCCGGAACAGGTTTGGTATAATTCTCTGGAATGTGCTTTCACACAATATGCATTTACAACTATGAGCCATGGGTCTGCTCTAACTACACTGTAGATATTGTACTTAGAAAAAAGCTTGTTAAAAAAATACTAAAAGAAAGGAACTGGTAACATAAACCACACTTGAAAACAACTACAAAAAAGACCATCTACAAGCAGTAAGTATTGAAATACTTAACATCCTCTTGAAATAAATATGCAAAGTCTGAATGTACACCTGCTCTGAAGAAATTACAAAACTAAAACGTGACAGATATGGGCCCTTCCCAGGAAGGGAGAACAATCGCACTGATAATTTTTAAGTTGATATCGATGGGTTCGGCCAACAGTCTAATGAGTATAGGTGCCCCGAACAGAAGACTGTTGAAGAGGAGGATCTAGCATGTCCGATTTCAGACTGCCAATTCTTTTGAACTCTAAGACACTGCCAGAAATGTCTGGCAGTGTTTCTTTCATAGAGAACTCATTTGCACTCAGATGAGCGAGCACACGTGTGCAAGATATGGACAAGATAGTTGGTGGCCAAACGACCAGCCAAACCATTGTTTAGCTGACAGCCATCTAAGGTGTATGGGGGACTTTAGGCTCTGTTCACACTTGCACTTATTCCACCTTCAAAGAAAAATTAGTTGGTGGTCAGTATAAGGACACCACATATACCTTGGACATGCTAAACAACCAATATTTATTAAACTTTGAAGATATAGCTAATACAGTATGTTCCACAATATGAAAAGTTTGTTCGTCAGGTGACATAACTTTTAAACTTGCTTAAAAATATTAATTTTTGGCAGCATATCATCCTGTGTAAACACAACCTGTGCTACTGAAAACAATTACAGCCTATGCACACAGAACAATTTACTAACAATCTTTCTGCGAATCAGAAACGCAGTCTGCTAATCTGAACAGTCTATCAAACTACTGCCAGTTGAAAAACATGAAGCGAATCGGCTGTCTTTTTTGGCCTTTTGAATTGTGCAGCTTTTGAAGGCTTGGCAATTGGATTTCAATTTACCTGATCTGTTTGTCTTCAGGCAAGACTGATAAACAACTCCAGTGTGAATGCCAGAATCTTCTGCTGTCAAAATGGGTCAACTGATCCACTGGGAGGAACTAAGCTCATCCTCCGGACATAGGTCACTTTTTATATTGCATATACATGACAAATGACATAAGTGTTCTGGGTTTTCTTTGGCAAATAAGTGATATACTACATAATAATAGTAAGCCATTTAATTCTGGGTCACTCCTCAACAAACCTCTTTATGCAAGTCATAAACACTTTTATGAGCTTTACACATTTGTATGCGTAATACAACAAAGGCGTGACCATAGATTGAAATTATGATGAGTTCAGTATGATGGTCCAGACAATGTACTGCACTACCTAGCCAGTTATATAGTCTATACACCTAGAGTAAGAGTGAACCTCTATCTAAGGAAGCTGCAGTAGTCATAGTCCCCTAGTGTGTTCTTTATCAAATCTGTGCTGTTCCTTTTACAAGAAAGTTTTCTGATATTACAACACAATGAAGGTTTGGCTCGCCAATAGAGACTTGGCCAATACACAAAAGAACATTAGTAGTACTGTAGGTAGGGAGCTTATTTGTTTTGAGAAGACAGTAGAGGGGGGAGGCTTCTGCTGCAGTTAGTTGTCTTATAGCCAGTTACAGGATTTCAAGAAGGAGGCGTATGGAAGAAGGCACATGAGATTTCTTTTTGTTTCTCTCAGTTTGTGATCTAATGAAAAAAACCCAGATCAACGGAAAGGGGAAGACGAAGGAAAAAAGGGATGGCATTTATATTTTTTCATTTTCCATGTTTAGTTTTCCTTTAATCTTAATTGTACATAAGCATGAACATTTGTGGGAGATTCTATTTAATGTACAAATATTAAATCACACACCCATTACAGGTTCAGACTGGCCAACCAGAGTAGCCTCTAACACCAATAATGGGCTCTATACAGAAGACAACCAGTTTTCCTTTTGAAAAAGTACGGTAATCAAATTGTTTTCCAGCAGCAACAATACATTTTACTACAACATTTTCGTATAGTATGTGGTCTATCAACTATAGGCAGCATACTGTAGAAATGTATCTGTTCTACTGTATATTGCTATGTTCCACTTACATATGACTACTTCAAGATAAACACTTAATTCTCACAGTATATATGCTCTCACTATACAAACAGGGTGTAGAGTGTTCTCACTTGCTTGATGGATTCAGTAATTTTAGACTTAAAGGTACTGCCACACTTAGCGACCTCGTTAGCGATCACGATAACGACGCAATCGTTGGTGTGATCTCTTTTAGGTCGCTAGTAGCTGCCAAACAGGAGATCTCATAAACGACACATCAGCGGTCAGTGATCTCTTTAACGACTTTGGCGGTCGTTAGGATGTCATTAGCATGTACTGAGCGCTTCTGATTCATATGAATTTCCAGCATTGCTCCTGCTCTCTGCGTCCTGCTAGCCTGCTTTGCAACTTCTGCGATCCTCTCTGTGACGCAAAAGAGAACTTAGATATTGCGATCCAAACCGTGACGCAAAAACCCTAGTCCCGGCTGCGCCGCTGTCATATGCGTCACAAACGAGGTCGCTCGTCGTTCGCAAAAGGTGCCAAACACAGCGATATAGGCTCACCAGCGGGACGCCAACGATCAAAAAACAGTCCAGAACTCTAGTGAACGATCAGCGACATCACAGCAGGGGCAACATCGTTGCTACATGCCACACACAACGAGGTCACTAACGAGATCGCTAAATAGTGACTTTTTGCGATCTCGTTTGCGATCTCGTTTAGTGTGGCATACCCTTGAGTTCTTTTACATATGAAGATAACTTTGTAAAGCAGCCTGGCCTGTCAAACACCTAGGCACTGGGAAGAGGCGGCCAGTGGTGGAGCCAGGCTAGTCTAATCTCTTCCTAGGTCTTCAAAGAATATTTTTTTTCTGAAACCACAGTGTTTCAGAGAATAATATGCCTGGCTATAATTGTGCAGCAAGGATACAATTCATACTAGTTTGGGCAGCATTAATCACCTGACAGGTTCCCTTTAAAATCACTGCCATAAAAATGCATTTAATTACTTTATGGACTGCTCCCACAGGGAGGGCCTTTATTTACACATACTCTCCTGAGCAGACATCTATATAGACGGCATACAATGGCCAAAATAAGCAATCTGCATATAAATAACTGCTATCACCAAGATAGCAAGCATTCCACCAGAGTCTAAAGGTACTGCCACACTAAACAATCCCGCTAGCGATCACGATAACGACGCATACTAATGCGATCGCTAGCGGGATTGTTTCTATATCGCTAGTAGCAGCCTAATTTAGCGATGTCTTTAAGGACGCTATCGCGGTTAGCGATCTCCTTAACGACTTTAGCGGTACAAAAGTACCGCTAAATCGCTAACAAAAGGTGCTACACTCAGCGATATATACTTACCAGCGGGGCGCCGACGATAAAAATAGGGTCCGGAACGATGAGAACGACGAGCGAGATCACAGCAGGATCTCAGCAGGGGCCACGTCGCTGGTAGATGCCGCACACAACAACATCGCTAACGGGATCGCTAAATAGTGACGTTTTTTAGCGATCCCGTTAGCGATGTTGTTTAGTGTGGCAGTACCTTAACAGTTAGGCCGGGGTCACAATTGCGAGTACAATGTGAGAAACTCGCGCATCAGTACCTGCCACTGCCGCCGGCACTCGGACCGGAGTGTTCAGCTGCATAGAAATACATGCAGCCACACACTCCGCCATGCGGCACCTAGTTACCCGATATGTACCCTAGATACCGGCTCTCAGCGCTCTACAGCAGAAGCTGAGAGCCGGTAACCAGGGTACATATCGGGTAACCTAGGTGCCGCGCGGTGCTTAGTTACCTGATATGTATATTGGATACCAGCTTCTAGCTCGCTGATCGTTGGTCAGAAAAATGGTCCAGGACATACAGCGACGATCAGCGATACCCAGCAGGGGGGCTGATCGTCGCTGCGTGTCACACATAGTGAGATCGCTTTCTAGGTCGCTGTTGCTTCACAAAATCGGTGACGCTTCAGCGATCTCGCTAGCGATCTCGCTTAGTGTGACGGGGGCTTAAGGGCCTTATGGGCTCATTTACATGGGCAAACAATCTGCACATAACAAGCACCAATCAGTGATATAGCATGTCGATTGGCACTCCATTTCCATGTACCATATATTTAGCATTCATATTGACTGTAAGCCCTCGCGGGCAGGGTCCTCTCTCCTTCTGTACTTGTGTGTGCCTTGTTTTGCTCATATTTATTGTACTTTTCTATATTTTCCCCTTTCACATGTAAAGCGCCATGGAATAAATGGCGCTTTAAAAATGTATAATAATAATAATACTGAATTTATAAAACTGTGAGGGAGCTTAGGATCACTGGTATATTTTGCTCATTTGTTGGCCAGTCCCTTGGCCTATTTACACAATGGAATGTGCAAATGGGGTTTAATTCAGTGGGATCAGGTATGGACTTATATAAAGGAGGCAGTGCAATTTAAGAGAATGGGGTCCTCCAAAATTTACTTTCACAAACTATTACCCCCATTTCAGGCAACTTCCAAAATTATATCCTAAAAACAATTATCAAACAATCCATTGAATAAAAAAAACATAAGTTGCCCCTCCTTTGCACTCATTGTCAAGTGCACAACCTCCAGAAATCATGGTAATCTCGCAGTAAAAATTGCTATTGCAAATCAATTGTCTAATCAGGTCTATGTTATTGAATATCCAGGTAGACATATTATTAGCTAGTCTTAAAAACAATGGGAATTTCTGTTTAACTCAGTTCTCCTTTAACACATGCATCTGGGGTTGTACTTACACTTAGTATTATTTGCAGTCGGAATTGTGTAAGCTCAAAGTCCATGCTGTGTAGTAGCAAACATTGCTATGTAGGAGGAGAAGATCAAGACCATTTACAGTTCCATAGAAGAGACTTACTGTGCTGTTCTGAAAATATCTATAATCAATGGTAAAGTAGAGCTGAAGCTTGAAACGCAGTTGACCATCCACCCATCAATATTTAACAATCAAATATCTCCAAGTTGAAAAATGAGTGTATAGCTCCTTTATTAATACTACATGTATTGGAAAAGAATTTTAAAAAACTCCGTATTTAATGTGAAAAATACTATAAACCAAATATAGGAAAGATGTGTATCTTCGTACCGTGTTAGCCAGTAGATAGAAAAATATTTAGACTTGAGAGTCCTCAGTGGTTGATACCTTTTAATGGCTAACTGAAAAGATGGTAACAAATTGCAAGCTTTCGAGACTACTCAGGTCTCTTCATCAGGCTAGACTAATAATTGCATTATTCCTGTGTCCTGTTGTGTATATAAATATGTGATTCTTCAGATTTTGTATTAGTCTAGCCTGATGAAGAGACCTGAGTAGTCTCGAAAGCTTGCAATTTGTTACCATCTTTTCAGTTAGCCATTAAAAGGTATCAACCACTGAGGACTCTCAACTCTAAATATTTTTCTATAAACCAAATAAGAAGAAGTCCCTCTGATGATGTTGCCGAAAGCTAATGTACAATTTGCCTTTAGTTGTCTAGTTTGGGCTTGGTAGATCATGAATTCTTCTAGTATGAGCAGACACTTTAAAGTATGGTTTGACATATGTCTGTCTAGGTGGAAATGAGACCTATTATTCCATTATATAAGTAGCATTTTTTAAGGGAACGACAGATGGACTCCAGACCATGGAAGCATTATCACTGACCCCAGGGTATGCCAACAGCAAAATGTGCTTTACGATAACATCATCTTAGGAATAACTAAGTTTGGTAAAGATCATATGGCTCATAAATAGAGAAGGAATTGTGTGTGGGCGTCCATCAGCAATTTCCTACCTTGCCTAGCCCCGGATTATTGCATAAAAAGGTGGCTTATAGAGAATATGTAGTGCTCGTTCACAAAAACTACAGCTTATTTGGCTTTTTTCAATTGTACTTTTATGTAAGATATCACATTCTAGAATTTGCTTTGACTTGATCAGTAGATAGGGAGTAGCTATAGGGTGTGACAAGGTAGCAGTTGCTACTGGGTGCTGCGCCTGGTAGGGGGCCAATGACTTATGCCTTGATTTTTAGTTCAATACAACATGAAAGTAGCCCATTATTATTTTTCTCTTCTTTTATTGTCTGGAATAGAAGCTTTGCAGGAAATGGGAGTAATTCAAAGCTTTCCTACAAAGTTTACAGAGTGCATGTTGACATTGGCTTGATATCTTGATAAGGTTACAGCCAAGTCATGTTTTGTTTCTTGTGTGAGAGCTGAACACATGAACACATAGTGCTATAAGCAGATTTTATAATAAAAAGAACAGTATCTAACAGCATCTCTAGATCCTAGCTCACACATCAAGCTGCCTGTCTGCAATGAGATGCTTCAAGTTCACCGATGGTCATCCACAGTGCTCAGACCTCAAGGCTCTACTGAATAATCAAAACCACCAGAATAGAATACTATGGGACCAATTAATTAAGACTGGCATTTTCCCACCCCTAGCTAATCCCTAGCTGTGCCCATTTTGGCTGAGCTGTTTCAAACCCAGTGTGTGGAAACACCAAAAAAAAAAAAAAGTTGCAACATTTTTTCTCTATTGCACAAAAGTTTGGCAACTTTTCAAAGTCTTTTAAGCCAGCTTCGTGGCATAAAGGCTTTGATGAATCGTGCCCTATACCTTAGTCTGAATATTCTATTATTGTCACTGAACAACAAGGGGACAAGTTTTAAAGAGAAAAATTTAGGGATCGATTAATAGTTGTATTTGCATAAATTAGATGAAAACTAAACTGGATTGAAAACGGGCGGCATGACTCAATGATTGGTACTATAGACTTTCCAATCACACTGAAATTCTCAGTAAATCCATTGACAAGCCGCATCCCATGCATGTGAAATGGGTTTCCACATTCTGCATGGAAATCTGAGCCCTAATGAATCAAATTGAGGCCAATTCATCTGTGGGTTTACTGCTTATCTGGTAATGCACATCCACCGAAAAAATCTGAGTGCCAATTCTGGTGTGGAAATGCACATCAGATTTTTATGCCAACATAGGGACATAGACTAAAGCTGCCCATCCAAATTAGATACTTGTTGGCTGATCGCTACCTCTCCCGAATGTCCGACAGAGTAAAGCTTAGCCCGGCCAAGCACTTTTATGTTCTCTATGAAAGAACCACTGCCAGAATCATCTACCGGCGCCTTATGTCCCCACTAAAAAAAGGGTTAAGTGATTGAATTTCAACTACCTGATCTTTAAGTCACCTGAGAATCTGCCAGGGCACAATGGGGAGGCTCCCACATACATAAGATGGTTGGACAATCCTGCCAAAATCGGTGGGTTCAGTTGACTTATCTATTGTGTATGGGGGCCAAAACAGTTTTGCTTTTAGAATCTTTAGCCTCTCAATAGTAGCATTTTATTGCCATGTACCTGGACTTGTACCAGGGATGAGTCATCTGCACATAAAAAATAATTAGTGAGCGGAGATCATATCTAATGCTGAAACAATCATTAGCGTTTACATCTTCAGATATATTTATTGCGCAGACAAAGGTCAATTCATCCACATTCCCAGGCTCCTAACTACAGAATTAAATAAGCAAATATTTCCTATAGTTTATAACCGGATGACACAAAAGAAGTTGCTGCAAAAAAGCCATGTGAAATGGAGACAATAGCAGAGCTGCAAGATTTACTTTGCTCAGTTTTGTCTTTAGACAGGCCCTTTTATCAGGAGTGAGTAGGGAGTCATCCTGGAATGTGAGGTCACATAAGCAGCAAGAGTTAACCCCTAGAGTACAAACCACACTGGATGCTGATGGCCAACATCAGCATAATTTATTGGACAGCGGGCTCTCTGGTTACTTTCGAATGATCCTTGGTAGAAATGTTTAGGAGAGAAATGTAACACACCCAGCATTGTAAAGCGTAGCTGCCTAGTAGTCGTCTTACCCCACCCTACCCCCAAGCAGGTTGAAAAATTCCAAAGTTTCAAGTTTTCTTT
>VIAB01011058.1:38548-64448 GCA_009801035.1 Oophaga pumilio
TTCCAGAGATTTGAGACTATTTATTCAGTGCTAATGTTTATGGTCTTTAGAATGGGGGCGTGGCTCACAGGATCCTCTGGGGTGTGTCTTTAGTGTGCTCTACATTGTGCCTAAGGTTTGGAGAGGAAGGTAGGGAGTCTCAATGCTGGAATCCAAAATCTGAGAGGTGGCCGAGATGAAGCTGGAGGGTGCTGATCCTGCTGGTGAACACAGCACTGGATAAGGTGAGAAGGGGACTTGTAGATAGCACTTCATCCAGATACAATTCAAACAAATTTATTTAATCCATAATTAAAAGAAAAACCGCATAAAAACAACCTAACGCGTTTCTGGTGCAGCGTGCACCCTTAGTCATAGGAACCTCCAGAAACGCATCAGGTTCTTATTATGCCATTTTTCTTTTAATTTTGGATTAAATAAATTTGTTTGAATTTTATCTGGATGGAATGCTATCTACAAGTCCTCTTCTCACCTTACATTGTGACCAACACCAGTTTGGTGAAGACTATATATAAGTAGCAGTAACTAAAAAGGCCCATATCTCTAACAATGTATGGTGGATTTAATAAAAAAAAGGAATACCCAGGAGCACAGCAGGAATTAGATAAGGTACAACCGCTCACTGCCGAGTCCTCTTTAAGGCTAAAATATTGAACCACTAAACACTACAATTAATAATACCTCTGTGGACATACTATATGTCAGCAAAAATAAATTATTGCAGGACACATATAGCCAAGGCTCGCTTTACACACTCCAAAACTGGATAAGATTTTACGATTCAACTAGATTTCTGTTAAAAGGTGTTTTTTTTAGCCAAAAGACACCAAATTATAGTCAAATTTAAGGTGCATTTGGATGGTTAGAGTAAACATGGTTAATGATCACCCAGCGAACAAGCACAATGTTCCTTCATTGGGTAGTAAGATCGTTTAATCATCATTAAATCGCCCAATGTAAAGAGGGAATGTATGGCCAACAATATGATGCCCTGCGGACAGAATCGTTATTACTAATCATTGTTCCCATCAGTGTTTAACGACCCGTGTAAACAAGCGTTAATCGACTTGTGTGTAGTTGACCGGTGTTCATTGATGGGTCAAGATCGGCTCATCTAAATACACTTTAAAAAAGAGGTTGTCCACTACTGAACAACCCTTTAGATCAGAGGTCTCAAACTGCATTCCTCAAGGGCGGCAAACAGGTAATGTTTTCAGGATTTCCTTGTATTGCACAGGTGATAAGTTAATCACCTGCACAGATAATGATTCCAGCACCTAGTGCAATGCTAAGGAAATCTTGAAAACAGGCACGGTTTGCGGCCCTCGAGGAATGCAGTTTGAGACCCCTGCTTTAGATGCTAGTGTGCCCTTCTGGATGGGCGCTGCTCCAGCAATGTTGGCGTTGAGAGTTTTGGAGTTCACATGACTTTGTTGTGTCACATGAGAGCTGCAGCCAATGTTAAATTAATGTCGGTTAGGTACAGCGCTGGAGTCGCATAGGTCTGGCCGGCGAGTATGCAGGTTGTTTTATTTTATACGGTGCACACTAGCACCTAAAAAAGTTGTGTCCAGTATTTACACTAATTGCAGGGATTATATCCAGCACAGAAAGAAAACAACATAGGACAATTAGTTTGCTATTGCAGAAACCATGATATTTTTATTTTAGAACCAGCCTCTCTAGTTGATTTTAAGCCAATATTTGACCTGAATAAAAGTTGTTTTTGAAAAATATGCTTTAAAAAGTCAGGAAGGAGTCTAAATCCATGCTGGAAAGAGCCCTCCTTCTCTACCCACAAAAATATAGGACCTAAGTGATACAAAACAGTATGGTTGCTTAGGATGAGCTGTAGTGATGAGCGAACGTGCTGGGATAAGGCGTTATCCGAGCATGCTTGGGGGCTAACCGAGTGTCCTTGGCATGCTCAAAAAATATGTTCGAGTCACCATGGTGGCATATCTCACAGCTGTTCGACAGCCTCAACACATGCAGGGATTGATTGTTTGTTAGGTAAGCCATGTATGTGTTGCAGCTGTCGAACAGCCACGAGACATGCAGCTGTGGGACATATTTTTCGAGCACTCCGAAGACACGCCGCCGTTAGCACCCGAGCATGCTCACTCACCCTTATCAGAGCACGATCACTTATCACTAATGAGCTGTCTAACGACATCAGTTACCAGGCAGACAATCCTTAATAACAAGACCAGCTCAAATCACCGAGTTTAGTTGGTATGGTGATATCAACTGAGAAAAGCTGCTGGACGGCAGTGATGGCGTGCTCTATTTCAGCCTGTGTAGGAAAACTATTAGTTGAATCACCTTCATAAAAGGACTCTCTTTGTCTATAAAAAATAGTTACCGAAAAAAGGTTTTAATAAATCCATGATGGAGGAACCCACAAGAGCAGATCAGAGCGATGGCTCTATGGGTTCTTACCCATAGGATTTGTTGGATGTACACCAAGGGTCCAGTTCATCATTGTGGCTTCTTCACTTTCTGGAGTAATTTGCTCCTTTTTAGTGGCTTTAGTATGTGCGCTGTATTCTCTATCCATTTTCATTTGTCTTACATTTTTAAGTCTTTTTTACTTTTCTTAAACAACGTTTGTTTTTCCTGTTGCTTTAAACAAATTCATGAACAGCAACTTTTACCAAATGTTGCAATATTTGGGTGCATTTCACTCCAATCCTTGCCTGGAGTAAAATTTCCTGTGGAGTTTTCAATTGGATACATTTTTTGCATCTTTTGGTGCCAAGAAAACCCAAAAACTTGCTACAGACAAAAATAAAAATCATTTCACTTAGGCCAAATTCATGACCCCTATGCGCTATTTTGAAGAATGTGGCACAAAAAAAAATCAGCAAATATCACTACACTAAAATAGTAAAGTGAAATCAATAAATCGCAGATGACGATTTGAGCTCTATGTGATGTGCACCAAAAATTAGGGGACCGATGCGCTGCTGCAGCGCCAGCTCTTCATGATAAACCTTGTGAACATGCTATACTTCGATTTTACAAGTAAACCCAGAGAAACTCTGAAATGGAAAACTATGAATTAATTTACAAGGTGTGAGCTGACTTATCTAACCCTGTAAAACAGAGCTGCAGTTGTGGCTGTAAATCATTGTGTGCAGATTGTGGGGGTTGGGGTTCTTCGCTTGTGAGAAAATTGAAGATATAAAGTAACCTGCTAAACCTCTTCAGTTTCACATTATCTTTCCTGAGAGAAAGCCTAAAGCAAAAACAAAAAAAAATTCCTCAGTCTGCTCAACAACTTAGCCTTAGTGATCTCATCCCAGGGCCAGACCTGTCTCCACCACCTTGTGTATGGGGGCTGGGTAGACTGCCCTGGCAATCTGTGGACAATATTGTCATTGCAAAACAGTTTTAGGCCACACATCCACCATCATACTGTAGTCACAGATCATTTACGTAATCAACAGGGGTTGTAAAGCTTGGAACGTAGTAAATAATTCACAGCAGGTAAGGCTCACCCGGTATGGCGGTGACTTCCTCCTATTCTGGATAGAAACACAAGTGTATCTATGATTTCCTAGATGCCACACTTGGTGCAACTGACAGCAGCTGTTTCAGGTCTGTCATAAGTCACTCACCCCTCAAACAATTTGATACATCCGGATGACATCTCCATTGACCGCTATGCAGAAAAATTTGTTCAAAAATATTTTTACAAATAACTTGATATTAGGCTCATCTTTTTTTAACGTCAACATTAATTTTACTCATCAGATTGCTAACTTTGGATTATAAAATAATGAAAAACGCTTTGGGAACCAGACTTGTTGGTATTAGATAATTATCTATATGTAGCCGGATTTCAGCACAATAATAAAAAAATGCAACAATTCTACTATTGGCTTTGGTACACATACAAAAATGTTACCAAATTATCTAATATTAGAAGTGGACTGGCAATTCTATAGAACACATAACCATCCAGTAAAGAAGAAGACAAATCTTTGCAGATAATGACATTTCTGAGGAGGTTTTTCAGCTGCCAGATAATTTTATAAGAGTCGGAAACTCCAATTTGCACTTTTAAATGACAATACGCCCTAGAATATTTATATTTTTCTCACCCGTAGCCTTCTCCGGTTTGTTCGCTGTAGGACTGCTGGACGTAGTATGTTTTCTGCGGCATAATTCCTCCTCCGCCTCCTCCTACCACCATTTTGTGGTGGTTGTTCATCTCATACCTTCCGGATAGATCCGGGCCAGATTCTGCTCTAGTGAGCCTGCCTAGGGTATTGATCCGGGGATGGGACCCTCCGTTAATACTCATTTTGTAGTTCTATCGATAGCTGACAGTGCATCCGCCTTGAAAAGGAAAAGTGATCTATGTGTGTAGGTGCGGAAAAGGAAGCGTACGTGAAGACAGGTAAAGCTAGCCCAGACCCGGGCCACAATTTCCAGATGTGCAAGTAAATGATAGTCAATAGCAAGACCCAAAAAATGTATTGTAGGTAGTGGGAATCAAGCAGGACAGGCACAGAGCTTCCTCCTGTTTGCTCTACAGCTCTGTGCCTCTGTAATCAGGGAGAATGTGAACCAAGAGATGGGGGAGGAGTAGGAGGTGGCAGGTCTTTCCCAGCCCTCTCCTGTGGAAACGCCAGAGGCACACCTTTGTTTCTCTGTGTGTGTCCATGTTTTTTTTAAAAGTATTGTGATTGCTGGCAACACCCTAAATATGTGCTGCCCCGGCCCTGCACATCTTACAAATATGACAGCGCTTCACCTGAGCACGGCAAGCTCTCCCCATCATGTCTGTGTCAGCAAAACACAATTACATACTTTTTGCAGATGACTTCCATACAGTAGGACCTCGCGTCGAAAGTTTTTGAACTTGAGAATGAAATTAAACTTTTTAGCCTACCCAGGCTCCATCCTAAATAAATACGCTGCAAGAAAGGAGCCACTAACAGGTGTTATAGATAGTTGTGGATGAAACTTTTTATGCAATAATGTGTGCAAACTGTAAAGCGCTGCGGAATATGTTAGCACTATATAAAAATAAAGATTATTATTATTATTATGCAATAGGCAATGTAGTAAAAAAACAACTTTTTTTTTTACTGTAGTTACGATGACGTCAAACTCTAGTATGGCATAGCAATGAATTCATTCATTTGTACCTGTCATATCGAATAATATACGGTAAAGAAGCCATCGCTGCACATCTACGTAAGAGGCAGATGGCAGGAGTTGGGTTGGAGGTCTGTTCAGTAATTATTTGCAAGCTAAGCATCAAATTTAGCAAGGTAATTTCAGAGGTCCTGCCATGGTCCCTCTGTAGACTCAGAGATGTGAGCTTGCATTGAACCATGCAAATTCCATTCAGCGCTCACAGCTGCGCCCCTCCCTGCACTGAACATAATGGCTATCTGTAGGAAGGGAAGTGATCACTGGAGAATAAATACAGGGCTGGAAAGGAGTCAATGTGCTAAGCTGTGGTCAGCAAAAAAAGACAAGCAGAACAGGTCACTGGTTCATCCCCAGCTGGGAATCCAATTCACTTCTTCAGCCCACCACAGTGTAAAACGTAGCACATGGTGAGCAGCAGACTGGATTGTCTTGTCCTACCTTGTATTGAGCATTGTCTGTGTCCGAGACAAAAGTTCTCCAGTGTTTCTCCCTCCTTACAGCCACTCAGCAAGTATCAGACAGTTTCCGCATTGTCAGACTCTAAATACCTGCCTTCACTTTTCTGCAGTTTAGCTGGTATCTTAACAATTTATGGTTCTGATCCGACCAGTCATTCATAAAATCCCATGTCAGTTATTTGCTGCGTAAAAACTGTTAACCTTTGTTCCTTATTCACTTACATTCCTTTTGCACAGCGACAGAAAAAATAATTCCTTACCCAGAGTCTTTTTTACTATTTATTGTAATTATTAATAACATTTTGCCATTAATTCCATTGGGTCGTGCACAAGACAGCACAGTGCACCCCTAAGCTATGACCGGGGCAACAAAAGCTGACATAATCAGTGGAATGCCAATTAATCTATGCTGCTTCCAAAGCATGCGGCCCAGCAAGGTGCAAAGGAGACAATATACCTTCATAGGGTATGCTTAGAAATGGCGAATTTGCTACGAAAATGTCTGCACCTGTCCCATTCTAAATAGCAAGAGCCTCAGTGAATGTGATTGCCACCAAAGGAAAGATACCCCAATGGATGGAACCCAATGAAGTTTCTGTCTCAGAGATTCCTTCCACAGGTGAATTTACTCTAACTTCCTCTCTTCAGTCTTTGATTCTTTAATCCCTCCATTTGATCAGTTAAAGGCCTACAATAGCTTGATTTGGAAGACTTTAAGGGCTTGTGCAAAGGACCATTTAACTCAGAAGAGTGATATCCATCCTTTTGACAGATAGAACTTGTCACCATGTTATACAGTGAGGCAGCACACATGCCCAATATTTTTCTTTGAACAGAGTGGTCTGAGGAAAAAAATTGGTGCAAGCATGATTTGCCTCTTCTAATGGGATGGCACCCGCCCATTCTTGTCTATGGGTCCGTGGAAAGCATTGGACTACCCTTTGATGACATCTGAGTGCAATCTGATTTTCATGGACAGACTGAATGGAGAAGATGGAGAATCTTTATATTTTATTTTCTTGCCCTCCAAGCAAATCGGATCACACTCTGGTCAAACTCTGATTTAGTCTGATCAGACTGTGATTAGCATAATCGGACTGATTTTCGCAGATGGAGAACATAGTGTGACCCTAGCCTAAAAGGAATATGTCATCAGAATATGACCTACTGTTTATATCAGTATTTTTTGTTCATGGCCCCTCTGCTAAAAAAAGACCTCTGATATGTACGAAAACAGTGGTTTTCCTGTAGGTCTGAGACCAACCTTAACTTACATCCAGCATCAGAGGAACATGGTAGGAAATGCAGAGGGTTGGTGGGTATCATGAATAATTTAGAAAATATGGGGACAAGTGAGAACCCATGTGGGAATGTGCTGTAAGTGGTTGTATCATTTCATCCACAGAAACAGATAGGTATATCAGTGAAATATCTGATAGACTTTGCATAGCCTTGGTCCAAGAAGGCATCAACATAATGCAGAAGGATCATATATTTGAAAAAAGGTCAAAACACGGATGGCATCTGAGTCCTGTCCTATTTTGTTGCGGACCCGTAGACTTGCAGTGGCAAGTTTAGTCTGACACTCAAATCCGTATCAGACAAGTCTGCGTGCTTTTGTATGAACTACTCGGTCCCACAAAAATAATCAGACATGTGAACTTCATAGGCTGTAATATGTGCAAGTTCTATCTGTGAAAAACACAGAAAGCACTCATACGAAAAAAATCGACGTCTGAATGAGCCCTAAGACTTTTTTTATGACTGATCACAGCAGGAGTATAAATGTAGAGGTAGATACACCTCAGCTAAGGGGGAAGTTGGATTTTAATCTAGTTATTGTACTAAGTGAATGAGATAGCTAATTGTGTAGAAGAAGTTGAATAATGTTCACAAAAGCACCATAAAAGTCACCTACAACAGCTTGAAAGACACATCCATCCTATTCATTTCAATGTTAAACCTCTTTGCTCACTGTTCATATATAGAGTTTTTTGAGAATTTTTTTCCACTTCTAAATTCTTGGGCGTAAAAAAAACAAAGTACATGTCATGTTTTTGAAACAGATCCTGATGAAAAATGCTTCAAACTAGTCACTGTCAAAACAAAAGGTACAAAAAAAACTCTTCAGTAAAAAAACAATAGCTGAGAAAGTGTTTTAAAACCTCTTCTATACTGCTTTAGGCCTCTTTTGCATGTCCTGATATTTCCGGTACTGGAAAAAACAGTATCAGAGATATCCGTGTACAGTGGCTTCGGAAAGTATTCAGACCCCTTTAAATGTTTCACTCTTTGTTTCATTGCAGCCATTTGGTAAATGCAAGAAAGTTCATTTTTTTTCTCATTAATGTATACTCTGCACCCCATCTTGACTGTTAAAAACCAGAAATGTCGAAATTTTTGCTAATTTATTAAAAAAGAAAAACTGAAATATCACATGGTCATAAGAATTCAGACCCTTTGCTCAGACACTCATATTTACGTCACATGCTGTCCATTTCCTTGTGATCCTCCTTGAGATGGTTCTACTCCTTCATTGGAGTCCAGCTGTGTTTAATTAAACTGATAGGACTTGATTTGTAAAGGCACACACCTGTCTATATAAGACCTCACAGCTCACAGCGCATGTCAGACCAAATGAGAATCATGAGGTCAAAGGAACTGGCCAAGGAGCTCAGAGACAGAATTGTGGCAAGGCACACATCTGGCCAAGGTTACAAAAGAATTTCTGCAGTACTCAAGGTTCCTAAGAGCACAGTGGCCTCCATAATCCTTAAATGGAATAAGCTTCGGACCACCAGAAATATTCCTAGACCTGGTCGTCCAGCCAGTCTGAGCAATCGTAGGATAAGAGCCTTGGTGAGAGGGGTAAAGAAGAACCCGGAGATCACTGTGGCTGAGCTCCACAGATGCAGTAGGGAGACCGGAGAAAGTTCCACAAAGTCAACTATCACTGCAGCCTTCTACCAGTTGGGCCTTTATAACAGAGTGGCCTGATGGAAGCCTCTCCTCAGTGCAAGACATATGAAAGCCCGCAAAGAGTTTGCTCAAAAACACATGAAGGACTCCCAGACTATGAGAAATAAGATTCTCTGGTCTGATGAGACGAAGATAGAAATTTTTGGTGATAATTCTAAACGGTATGTGTGGAGAAAACCAGGCACTGCTCATCACCTGCCCAATACAATCCCAACAGTGAAATATGGTGGTTGCAGCATCATGCTATGGGGGTGTTTTTCAGCCGCAGGCACAGGACGACTGGTTGCAATTGAAGTAAACATGAATGCGGCCAAGTACAGAGATATCTTGGATGAAAACCTTTTCCACAGTGCTGTGGACCTCAGATTTGGCTGAAGGTTTACCTTCCAACAAGACAATGAAACCAAGCACACAGCTAAAATAACAAAGGAGTGGCTTCAGAACAACTTTGTGACCATTCTTGACTGGCCCAGCAAAAGCCCTGACCTATACCCAATTGAGCATCTCTGGAGAGACCTGAAAATGGCTGTCCACCAACGTTCACCATCCAACCTGACGGAACTGGAGAGGATCTGCAAGAAAGAATGGTAGAGGATCCCCAAATTCATGGCTGTATTAGCTCAAATGGGTGCTTCTACTCAATACTGAACAAAGGGTCTGAATATTTATGACCATGTGATATTTCAGTTTTTCTTTTTTAATAAATTTGCAAAACTTTCTACATTTCTGTTTTTTTTCAGTAAAGATGGAGTGCAGTGTGTACATTAATGAGAAAAAAAATTAACTTTTTTGCATTTACCAAATGGCTGCAGTGAAACAAAGAGTGAAAAATTTAAAGGGGTCTGAATACTTTCCGAACCCACTGTATGTGTGCCCGTGTAGCATATGTGTGTTTCATACATGTGGCATATGTGTGTCATCCATGTGCCGCGTCAGTATTGCATGTACCAACGCCTAAGTATAGCCTTCACAGTTGGCGCTGTTCTCAGGCACCAGGTACTAAAGACAGTTCACATCATTGTCCCCTGCGATGAGCACGAGCAGGGAACAATGTTGAGAGTTGTATTCAGCCCCATCGGTGAATTTCGATGATCTCATTGAGGTCACCGCAGTTCATGGGTCCGCGCTTGCTGCAGAGAGTCATTCTCCACAGCTCATCAGCATGAGCGGTCACCTCAGACCACCGTAATGCTCATGAACAAATGTCGCGCAGATGATTACAGCGTGGGGCACTCTGGATTCTTTCAATTTCGGACAGGTGAGGAATATTGTTGTTTTTTAATAATAATAAGAATCTTTATTTATATAGCGCCATCATATTCCACAGCGCTTTACAGTTTAACAGTTTCAAAACACAAGTCATAAGTAACAACGTTAACAATACAATAATTAAAGCAAAATAAGACGACCCTGATTGTGAGAGCTTACATTCTACAATGAGGTGGGGGAGATACAAAGTACAGGTGTTTTAATTTTGTTTATTTACAGGGGACAATGGCTTCAAGTGATTAGGTGTTAAGGTAAGTATAATGAGTTTTTAAATTTTATTCTTTATTTTACACTCGATGTAGATAGCAGGGGCTGAATACAACTCTCAACTCAAGCAGGGGACAATGATGAGAGCTGCCTCCAGCACCCGACGCTGGGGAACAGCGCGAACAGTACCACTGATTCCTAGGCGCCAGTACGTGTCACACTGATGACACACTGATGTTATCCCTGTGTGTCATCCGCATGCACATGCGCTTATGAAATACAGACATGTCAGCGTGTATTGCTCACGGACACACGGTCCGTGGAAACACACAGACATGTGCACAGACCCATTCACTTCAATGGGTCTACGTGTGTTAGTGTCTGGTATGTGTGAAAACTGTCACCACACGTACCGGACACACTGACAGAGGGTGCCTTAGGAAGAGTACAGCCCCTTCCAAATATTCCCCAAAAAAGGAGTGTCTCCTGAAGAATCCTCAATCTGCACAAAGAATGTAGGTGTTATCAGCACCATCCAGAACTTCCACATCGGAGTGAACAGTGCCAATTTCTCTGGAAACATATGGTGGATTTTTAAACAGAAAACAAATATTCAAAGGACCAGAGGGATCAAAATAAAAGCTAAAGATATCCATGGCTAGTTTGGTGACAGGTCCCCTTTAAATGAAGGCAAGATAACTACTATTCATACCTAATACTGTAGAATGTAAGCCCGAAAGGGCAGGGTCCTCTCCCCTCTGTATCAGTCTGTCATTATTAGTTTGTTTACTGTAAGTGATATCTGTAATTTGTATGTAACCCCTTCTCATGTACAGCACCATGGAATCAATGGTGCTTTAGAAATAATTAATAATAATTGACTATGATAGTACAGATAAACTGATGTGTACTTAATAGTTGCTCATGTGTGGCAGATCTCACCGTGTCTTGGAGAATAGTTATTTGGCTCCCTTAGGACCAGTGATGAGTGAGCATGCTCTCATAAGGTGTTATCCGAGCATGCTCGTGTGCAAACCGTGTCCCTGTTTGTTAGGCAGTGTTGTGGCTGTCGAACAGCCGTGAGACATTCAGGCGTGGGGACTCGAACATATTATCCAAGTACGCCAAAGTCACTCGGTTAGCTCGGTTAGCACTCGGTTGGGATCTCCCAACAAATAGAATTGTGAATTATAAATAACCTAGGGATAGAGGATGTATAACTGGTGGTGAAAAGTTGAAATTGATGGACCTAGGTCTTTTTTCAACTTGAATGAAACAACTGAAGTCACTCTTTAAAGGTATGATATCACTGTTTTCGTTGATACTGGTGTTTTTAGTAAAATAGTAGATCACCTTTTCTTTTACCACAACACTGTGTCATCCCTCCGTATTCCCCCTGGAAATGTGTTAATGAATTATCATTCCCCTTGACGGTACGGTGTGTCCTTGCACACACTGACCCTGACCATTTAGCGCAGACTATATGAGGAATTTCCAGGAGAAATAGCAGAAGAACGGTTCAATTCTTTATTCTAAGAAAAGATGCTCTGGCGATGTAATTTCATGGCACATCCACGTATACACGATCACATACATGGCTGTCTTTAGTGTTTTCACAATGAATATATACGGCATTATTTTCTATCTGTGACTACTAATGTAAGTATGGTAATTCTGCTTTTCGACAACTGTTTTTACGTGGTCAATTTAAAAAAAGTGTAATTCTCATGTTTTATTGCACATAGTCCATTATTATTCTGCCATGTTGTTTTAAAGATAAACCTAATTTACTATTAACTACAGGTGAGACGTAATAAAATCACACTGAAACTATTGCCATGAATCATAATTGTAGCCCACGACTCCAATCCCTATGATTTCCCATCGAATTTATAGCAGTGACATCAGCAGTGATTAGACCTGACTAGATGGGCTATTCCTGTGTTCCCGACACTCTCAAGGTTTATTCTTCAAGTTTAAGCATATCGTGTGACTAATAGCTGGGGTTCAATAATCTTCTTGGTGGAGCAACTATTACCTTGTCTTCCAAGGAGCTCAATAAAAATGTGGAATGTTACCTGAAAAAAGATGAAGTGACAGCAATTAATAATGAGAACCAGACAATGTGTATTACGTGTCATGCAACATAATTACTTTCTTTAATTTCCATTGTACCAAATATAGTAATAGTGAATAACAAATAAGATTTTAAAGGGACTGCACCAACTCAGTAAGTTATTACCTATGCCCAGAATAGATAATAACTTACTGATCGCTGGGGCTCGGAACCCCACTAATCCCAAGAACGAACGCAGTCACCTCACTATTTATTGTCTTTAGGACTGGAGGCTCCACACTAATCATGCATTTTAGAGCACTATTCTTAGTTTCAATGGTGGATTCCACTGGTTGTATCCCCTATGATCAGCACGTTATCACCTATAATGTGGATAGGTGATAGCATACCAAGTTGGAGCAACCTCTTTAAAGTAGACTCTGTGGGCCCGATTGATTAGGACCATTGTTGTTCACACCAGTCTTAATGGGGGCATGTTGCAGTCAGCTCCTGATTCATGAAGAGGTGCACGCCTGTTCATAAATCTGGAGCGTCTGACAAGTGCTGTGCGCCTCTGCTTGCTACACCAGAAATCACAACCCAGTCAAGACTAGAAAACGTAGTCCCAGCAGAGCTATGGGCGCAGTAACTTATGACCCACTCAGCTATGTAGAGAAGAGCAGGGGTTCATGTCAAGGTTGTGGGGAGATTAAGGGGAAGTGAAAAGTTTAAGGGGAGGAGTGTTATAAGGGACATAAAGAGCAGAGCTATAAAAAGTAGGAGAGGAAGGTGGCTACTTAATTTGCACGTAACCATTCAGAAAGGTACCACATAGCCCCTCCTGCAGCTGGCATGGCCGAGATGGAAGGGATTCTGGAGCGACTGCGTTCAACAGCTTGTGCATTCAGAGCCTGGATCACAGTGAGTCTGCAGGAAATTATCAGCAAGCTGGATGTTGTTAGTAAGAGCGAGGTACGGGCTGCACGGCGCGTGCGTAGATCAGCACCACAGATCCTCAGCGGTGCCACAGGGTCTATTCAGGACGTGGCCTTCCCCATTCATCTGCTCGCCCCAGGTAGAATCCAGTCAGTTGGCTGGGGACAGCAGAGGAGCGCTGGCAGGCAGCCTGTCACGTGACTGAGCCTGCACCCTCTAATGCCACAGGCTAAAACAAAATGGTGGTGGCCCCACTCGGTGATGCTCCTGTCGGTGGGGCTGCTTGTAAAGAGGATCTCCAAGGTGGATGTCCCCTAGTTCTGAGACCCAAGGACTCTTGGGAATAGAAAGCACCAGCAGCAGGAAAGTGAGGCAGCGGGAAATGCAGCTTTCAGTCAGCTCCCTGGTCATGGTATGAGATACGAGAGCAGCAGCTGGCCAGGGGGATTTTGGCCGAGCTGGTGAGGCTCCTTCTCAAGGAGTTGAGACGAAAACCAACAGGACAAATGATTTTCGGCTGGTGGGTCTCGGTCCCAATGGAGCCCGGTGAGTATGCCTCTATGTATTGTCTATCGTTTTCTAATACGGTTTGGGGTCAGGTTACAGTCAGGCTCTGGGGTTCACTGGGGGCACACCTGTTAGAGGGACAGTTAGTTACACGGGATCAGGATGAGGAAAAGGAAAACTTGGTTAGTTTATTGGGGGGAGTTGCTGGAAAGGCTGGAGAGGGCTAATAGCGGAGTCCCCAGTTCCCATGTGAACGTTTGGGCACAAAACCGAGACCTGTTCTTGGAGTTACCAGGATATGCACAGGTTGTGGAGCATGAAATCCTGACTGAACCGCATGTGAGGGTCAAACAAAGGCCGTATCGGATTCCTGAAGCTTGCAGCAAGGTGATCTCCAAGGAGGTGAAGAGAATGTTGGGTCTGGACGTCATCGAGGAGTCAAAGAGTGGCTAGTCCAGCCCTATTGTCCTTGTACCGAAGCCAGATGAGGAGTGACGCTTCTTTAACAATTACAGGACGCACAATGAGATGTCCAAGTTTGACGCATATCCGATGCCCCGGGTCAATGAGCTGATTAAGAGGCTAGAGTCAGTCAAATATATCACCACTGTGGACCTAAAGAAAGGGTTCTGGAAAATTCTCCTGTCTCCAAATGCCAAGGAGAAGACTGCCTTCTCTACACCTGACAGGTGCTTTCAGTATACACGGATACCATTTGGACTACAAGGAGCCCCAGCTATCTTCCAGAGGGCTATGGACTGGATACTTGTCCCTCACAAGAAGTACGCCACCGCTTACTTGCACGACATCGTGATTTTCAGCCTGGATTGGGGAAATCACCTGCAGAAGGTCCAGGTGTTATTGGATACACTGAGAAAGGCAGGGTTTACCATAAATCCAAAGAAGTGCGTCCTCAGGAAAGAAGAAGCAAAGTACTTGGGCTACATCATTGGAAGGGGCGAGATAAAGCCACAAATAGAACAAGTGGAGTCAATCCAAAAGTGGCCTCATCCGGTCTCCAAAAATGCAGGTTAGGGGGTTTCTGGGTAATTGTGGGATATTATCGGCGATTTATCCCAAATTTAGCCAAGATAGCCACCTCCTGACGAATCTTCTCAAGGGCACAAAGTCGTCAATGGTCAAATGGTCATCTGAAGCTGAGATGGCATTCCAGAAGTTGAAGCTCGTCCTTTGCAGTCAGCCAGTCTTGGTCGCACCAGAATTCACTAAGGAGTTTGTGCTCCAGACGGACGCCTCTGAGCTGTGCTGTCCCAGGAAATAGATGGGGACGAACATCCAGTCCTATGCCTGAGTAGGAAACTCTCCTCCTTTGAAAAGAACTATGCCATCGTAGAGAAAGAGTGCTTGGCCATCAAGTGGGCAATCGACACTCTCAGATAGTACCTGTTAGGCAGAAAGTTCAGGCTACTGTCGTATCATGCGCCCTTGAGATGGATGAGGGAAAAGAAGGGTAAGAATGCCCAGGTAACTAGGTAGTTTCTGGCACTTCAGGACTTTACTTTTCACATGGAGCACAGGCCAGAGAAGTTGCATAGGAATACAGACACCCTGTCCAGTGTCCCCTGCTTAGCCAGTGAAGGTGCCAAAACCCCTGGCTTTGGGCAGAGGAGGGGATATGTGACAAAGTCACAAGTAAAGTGCTGGATGGGAGATATGTTGTGAATTGGTTTGGGATGAGTTCTGAGCAGAGGCTCCCTCTGGTGGTTACAAGCGGTACTATTGAGGATTGTGAAGACTGGGAATCAGGTGCCACGGATTGGTCTTATATGAGGGAGTCATTTCCCCATCAGGCTTGCCGGTGATCAATTGTTCTGGTCTGAATCCTTCTTTCCAGTTTCCCTTGTAGCCTGCTGTTTCGAGTCTGCATCTCCTGCTTCCAGATAAGACTTTTTCTTATTTTGTGTTTTTGCTACAGTTTTGTATTTTGTCCTGCTTTTCTGTGGGGACCTTCTGGTCCCTTCTGGGGGCTTTTGCCCTCTCAGTTTTGTACAGCCACTGATGTAATTACTTTTGCTTTTTGCAGTTTTTTCAGTGGCTGCTGTTTTCCTTTTCTGCACCAGAGAGCTAATTTAGGTGGCAGAGGTCGTGTGATCTCAGGTGTTTTTGAAATTAGTATTGTTGGTTTGTTTTCAGGGTTTTTAGAGATTGCAGTAAGTACCCTTCCTATCCTTTTCTATTTAGTTAGTTTGGGCCCCAGCGTTTGCTCATACTATTTTCTTACTGTGTTTGTATTTCCTCTTGTTTAACCACCATTACATGTTTGGGGGCTTCCTATTGACTTTGGGGTTTTGCTCCGGGGCAGATAGCTTTCCTATTTCTATCTGTAGGTATAGTTCGTTTCTCAGGCTGTGACGAGGCGTCTAGGACCATCGTAGGAACGCTCCACGGCTGCCTCTAGTTGCGGTGGTTAGTCAGGGTACTGCAATCTCATAGTTTCCAACTTCTCTGGTGTATTGCCTTTTTTCCTGCACTCCTCAGTTACCGAAACAAAACAGAGATATGTTTAACTACACCTAATGGCATCAGTGATATAAAACTCAAGAGCTTTTCCTCCAACGCACTAAAGTGTTGTGAGGGTTTAGCTAAGTTGCATAATGGGCTGGCTTTTAAGTAGACATCCATAGAGTGGGTGGGAGGCTGTCCACCTTATCTCCCCCTGCAAAGTCGGCACCACTATGTGCTGACAGGGCCTGTGTGGCGACACAGTCATGTGATCAATCACATGGGGGAGGAGTTAAATTTTCTGGGGCTTAAGTGGCTGGCGTCCAAAGGCAGCAGTGTTCAGGGGTCTGGAGAGGAAGCACTCCAGGAAAGTGTTTGTGCCCGTGTTAAAGGACCTGCTAACCTTGAGCTGGCAGATCCACGCTAGGAGAAGGACTGCATTTTGTTTTGTTTTGCTGTTTTGCCCCGAGGACCGTGTTTATTTTTCCTAGCTTGGGTTATGCTGCCTTTAATAAACCAAGCACATTCTTAAAGAGACAGTGTTTCATTTCTACCTCTGTGTCCAGCTGGGTGAGTTATTTTATCACAAAAAAAATAAAAGTATATATATAAATATATATATATTGATGTGGCAAGAAGAGTAGCTGTATCTGTCAGCACAGTGTCTAGATCATGGAGCAGATTCCAGGAGACAGGGCAGTACACCAGGAGATGTGTAGGGGGCCGTAGGAAGGCAACAACACAGCAGCACGATAGCTACCTGCTCCTTTGTGCAAGGAGGAATAGGAGCCAGAGCCCTGCAAAATGACATCTAGCAGGCCACTAACATCTATGTGTCTGCTCAAACTGTCAGAAACAGACTCCATGAGAGCGGTATGAGGGCCCAGGAGCATACCCAGGCGTTGTAGGGAGGACATACAGGCACGTGGAGGCCACACACTACTGAGCATCATTTCCTTGTCTTGAGGCATTTCCAATGAAGTTGGATCAGCCTGTAATTTGATTTTAAACTTTGATTTTGAGTATCATTCCAAATCCAGACCTCCATTGGATATTAACTGTGATTTACATTGATCATTTTTATGTTTTATTGTTCTCAACACATTCCACTATGTAATAATAAGGATTTGCAACTGGAATATTTCATTCAGTGAAATCTAAGATGTAGTATTTTAGTGTTCCCTTTATTTTTTTGAGCAGTGTATTTTGGTTTTCCCCTGGTTTTGGAGCTCTAAAAACCTCCTCATCCCAAGTTATTTTTTACTGCTATGTTTGTTGTAATAAAGGCCGATTTGGCCAATTTAATCTAAAATGGTGTTTTGTGTGTTTATTTGGGAGAATCTGGAAATATTGGTTCTGGCAAAGAAGGGGAACTTCTAAGAAAGGCTAGCCTCTGCAGTCAAGTACTGGCGTGAGACTACAGTCATAGGGAATATCAATTATACAGACTGTGGCGCTACACCTGCTATCCGATCCAAGCTCCACTCACTTTGTCAGACCTGGTAGAAACTGGCACTACCATAATGATGCTAAACGTAGCAAAATTTAGACCCAAATCCTAGTTGGGCCTGAATTGTGTGACCTTTCAAAGCTTTTACACCAGAATTCTGGTGTGAAATCTTTGATGACTCGGACCCACTGTTTCTATATATTAGAGAGACTAGAGGCAACCCTTGCTGATTATTTGGATGCATGGTCTTATTGGTTTTATTAGCATACACCAATTACAATACTCTAGATGTACATTAATATTTTGAGTTATAATTTTAGATAAATGCAAAATTAAAAAGTCTCAGGGTTAAATAATGTACTAGTTGAAGCACAAGGGCTATTAGAAACATTTAATGAGAAAGTAATTGAAGCGTTGACAATCCAAGAGCCTTAAAATGCAAAAAAAAAAGCAAAACAAAGTAACCACTCCTGATCTGCATCTCATGCATTTTCAATCCATCCAACAAGTACCCTGACCTGTTCTGACAAGATGTCTACAGATGTCTGGTTTGGTTGCAATTCCTCGATATGTTTAAAGGGTCAACATTGACTTAGAGGGCTGCTACCTGTCCACAGCACTATAGAGACAATTTTTACCTGCTGGAGTAGTAATCATTTAAATACTTTTTCTTCCTAGGGAGCATTGCCTGTAAGCTACAGCTCGATCTCACTCCGGAGGAACAGTATTTTCCTGAAATATTTGATGGCAATACACTAAATATTCCTCTTAGAGCTACATCATATGAATTGTTCCACTACATCTACTAACAGCACCTTTATTTTGGCCAAAATTTATTGACAGCCAAAAGAAATACCTTTATTCCCTGACAAGCAGGGCAGAAACAATGTATATTAGGTGGACGTGGGAATTACTTTACACTTTAAACAACAATTGGTGCCGCACTATATACTTAAATGTATCTCTTCACAATATGCACCAGAAAAACAAACAATAGATAAAGAAATTCCCATGCATTTTTAAGTTAAATATATATTTATTTAAAGAATTGACAAACCCCAGACCCAAGACCAGACTCCTATATTAATCCAGATGAACCCAGACTATAATCCTTATAGCATACCACAGAACCTAAATTTCAAACCTCTAACCAGACTTATAATTTCAGACTCCTCAACCAGACCCCTGATCTGATTTTTTATCCCTGCTCAGACTAAAATATTTACCCTTTTCCCTTCCTGGCTCCTCTTTAGAGCTAAGCACTGCTGCACTGTGTACTCATACTGGATGGAGCCTTTATCTCTTGACCTAATGAAATAGATAGCGGGAATTTAATTTAAAAAAAAATATTGCAGGTATCATATTATACAGCACTGTGTAGTTGCAATTGCTCATTTTGCCTTTCTACCCAGCTAATTTTTCTCTTTTCTCAGCTCTGTGTAGAAAAAGGAAGTCTTTTGACCCTGCATTTATCATTCCCCTCTTTGCAGAGACTTATGATTCATACAGGGAAAATTTACCTCCTGTTTCTGCATAAAGTTTACGTTTCAGCTAGTAAGTTTTTAATTATGTGATGTCCTAGACCTAATGAAAAAACAGAAGAATTATCTTGGTAGAAGGGCAAAATGAGCAATTGTAAGTACACAGTGCTATATAATATGATGACTGCAGTATATTATGAAGATTAAAATTTTGAGGGGAGTGCTTCTTTAACCCCTTCACCCCCCCCCCAGTCTGTTTTCACCTTCATGACCAGTCGAAATTTTACAATTCTGACCAGTGTCACTTTATGAAGCAATAACTCTGGAATGATTCAACGGATCCCACTGATTCTGAAATTAGTGTTTTTCCGTGACATATTGTACTTCATGATAGTGGCAACATTTGTTCGATATAACTTGCATTTATTTGTGAAAATATCGGAAATCTGGCAAAAATGTTAAAAATTTTGCAATTTTCAAACTTTTCATTTTTATGCCTTTAAACCAGAGAGTTATGTCACACAAAACATTTACCACATGTCTATTTTACATCTGCATTATTTTTGAACCATCGTTTGACTTTTCCAACAAAATTTACTAAACCATTTTTTAGGGACCACAACACATTTGAAGTGACTTTGAGAAGCTTATATGACAGAAAATACCCAAAAGTGACATTATTCTTTCACACTTAAGGGTTGCGCACGTGGATCGTTGACCTACTGTGCCACAGAGCCAGGCTTGCCTTGGAGGGGTGTAGCTAAGCGGCTACCTGGTTTTCACTGGAGCTCCTGATGGTGGAGTCAGGCTTGAGCTGCAGGTAGCCGCCAGGTACCACTCCTAGACAGTCCCTGTTACTTCAGCTGCCAACCCCAAAGGTCGAGTTCGCTGACACTGACTGAACTCAAAGTCAGACAAGTACGGTTTCAGGGTTCAGGTACCGCTGGAGCAGCTTCAGGGTACACACTATATGGGAACTCAGGAACAGAGTCAAGAAAGCAAACTGACTTCAATGAATTAGGACAGGGAACCTGGCAACATACAGTTGCACACACAGGAGTAGTAGGGAAACTTCAGAGGATGCTCAGACACCTCCCTACTGGGGAAGGTGCCTTTTATACAATATGCCTCTCAGTCATTGGCTGGGGGCAACTTCAAGGTGCGCTCTGCCCCTTTAAGTACAGGGAAGCGTTCCACCGGGAAGCCTATGCAGCATGCACAAGGAGCAGGAGATGTGTCAGGAGAATGGGAGGTCACCGCACGGCAGGGGCGGTGAGTATGTTGGCGTCCCTGCATGTAGGAGGATGGGGAACCATACAGGGCCGCCGGCATGGGTATTACACAATCTGAAAACTGCACCCCTCAAAGTGCTCAAAACCACATTCTAGAAGTTTATTAACCCTACAGGTGCTTCACAGGAATTAAAGAAATATGAATGTAAAAAATTCCCCATTTTTTTCATTTATTTAATAATAAGTACAGTTAACTAATCATTTAAGGTATCATTAGTTCACAGCCTCCAGTTATTCCAACAGCTGAAAACTCCAGTAAACTTAAAGTATCCCTTAAAGGCTCCCTTAAGGTTTCCAGGCCTCACCCCTGCTGGGAGACCTGGTGGCTGTGAACTCTGGTAAAGATTATCTGAGTTCACAGCCACGGGTTCTTGCAGTAGCTCAAGTGCCAGACTAATGAGTGCCATAGTGCTGTATGCTGGACTCATAGTCACTCATCACTGCCTTTTTCTCATTTATTTATTAGTATTTATTTTTCATTTATTTATTTGTAATAAAAAAAAAGAAATAAATGAAAAAAACAGTGTGGAGTCCCCTTATTTTAATAACCAGCTAGGGGAAAGCAGATAGCTTCAGGATGATAGTAATAGGCTGGAAATGCCCATGGTTATTGGGCCATTCCCAACCTACAAATTTCAGCCTGCAGCCGCCCCAGAAGTAGCATGTCATATTTGACACATATTTGATGTTCCAATTCTGGCGCTTAGCTTCAGTTCTTCCGGATTGACCTGTGCGATGGCAATTGGGGTAATGGTTATTGGGGTTAGAAATGGAGACGTTTCAGTCAGACACCACCATTACTAACCCAGTAGTAAAAATAAATAAACACACACAGAAAAAAAACTCTATTTGAGCAAAGACTCCCCCACACTAGCCTTCATTTACCCATTTATTAATAAAATAATCCCACAATGTAATCTACATTCATCTTCTTCTTTGCCTCCGGCGCCTGTGGATAGCAGTAAAGCTACCGCTATGCAAAGTCAACGGCTGGTGAATACTCTCATCAGCATTGCCTGCTGTCACTGCTATCAGTGAAAGCAGGAGATGTTGATGACAGTAGTAGTCATTAGCTGGCGCCTGACTGGCAGTAACCTTCTCACCACCAGTCATAGCCACTAGCTCATACGCTGTCCTCTGACATCAGTAAGGTTAACGCCATTCAGAGCCGCTGTTTCCCATGCTGTCACACAGAGGACAGTGTGAGAACCGCCATATGTTCGGGCCCCAAAATTGACTTGAATGGGGTCTGCACATTCCTAATGCAGATTACTACAGTTTATTTTTACTGTCTCTAATCTAGCCCTATCAGATAATTGTAATAATTTTTTTATTTGATTATTTTTTCGCATAATAAAACAACCACCGAATGTTAATCAGTGCTCAATGACTTTAGGATGCACGCATGGAAGTAGTGCAAAAGGAAGGGGGAACGGAAAGAAAAAAGTCCTGGCCAAAAGCAGGAATGTATGTTGATCAGTGATATGCGTCACTGATTAGTCCACAGTGGCTGTAGGACGTATGCACGGATGTGGTGCAAAAGAGAGGAGAAAATTGACAGGAAAGAAAAAAGTCCTGGTCAAAAGCAAACACAGATGTGATGTGATGTGCATCACTGATAAGCAGCTCAGTGGCTGCAGGACATACGCACGTACGGAAGTGGTGCAAAGGGGGAGAAGAAAAAATGGACAGGGAAAAAAGTCCTGGCCAAAAGAGAGCACGAATGACGATCGGTCATGTGCTTCAATGGTCAGTGATTGGCGGCTGCAGGGTGTATATGCATGGAGGTGGTGCAAAGGTGGGGGGTGGAGAAAAAATGGACAGGGGAAATAAGTCCTGACCAGAAGCTAGCACGGATACCGATCAGTGATGTGAGTCACTGATCAGTGCCCAGCAGCTGCAGTAGGCATGCACGGAGGTGGTGCAAAGGTGGGGTGGGGTAGAAAAAATGTACATGGAAAAAGTCTTGGCCAGAAGCGGTCAAAGGTGCCAAGCAGTGATGTGCGTCACTGGTCAGCTCTCAGCGGCTGCAGGGCACATGAAAAAACTGCCTAAAAAACAGCGATCAAGTACTGATCAGTGTTCTGCAGCAGAAGGGAATTGGGGAAGGGATTAGGGAAAGGTGAAAGATGGGAGAGGGGGATTGGGAAGGATTAGGAAAAAGCAGGTGACGGAATGGATAATGATCTTCGTTCAGCAGCAGCGCAAGAAGTGAGGGCATAGTCTTCAAAAGCGCTGTAGCACCAAAAGGCCAAGCAGATCATGAGCAGAATGACAAAGTGACTGCTCAGCAATGTCTCCAACCTGGAATGAGGAAGTGCAGAGTGGTCACTGAGAGTTTGGACCGCGTCTCTGCTCACTGATTGGTGTGATCAGACATCATCGCTCCAATCAGTGCTGGGGCTGATAACACTGCTGTTGCCTAGCTCTACCCTATGATTGGTGCTGTTATAGCACCGATCATAGCTGGACTTCAGTGTTTCAGACATTATCATTGCCTGACACACTAAATTCGCTGTGATTTGATGTTCAAAGTTGAACAGCCAATCATAGCTATCATAGTTGTAGGGGCGAAACCCACTGTGGCGACGTGTCCCAATGCCCTGCTGTCAGAATCAGCAGGCACCTTAAAACGATCACCTTGCGTTCGATCATGGTGCCACATTTTCGCCAAGACGTATCCATACGTTTCAAGGTCAGGGACCCCTTACCAGTGAAAATATATGGATATGGTCAAGCTCGTAAAGGGGTTAAAAGGTGAACACTTTGAACCTTGGGCCCCCCAAATAGTACATACTATAATTTACTGCTGATATGACCATTATTACATTTGGAGCAATTGATCTATAATGATATGAGTTTAAAAAAAAAGTTGCAGTCGATCTGGAAATTATTCAACATCTAGTCCAAACAAATGATCTCATCTACTTAGAGGGAATTACTGAAGTTATATTTTTGATCTTATGACTTAATTGAAAAACTAGTTATAATATTTTACATATATTATACGTCTTGACAGATTTACAATTTAAGTAGGTATTTAAATGTATTGTAATTCTTGTTGTTTTAACCCCTTAACCCCCAAGGGTGGTTTGCAAGTTAATGACCAGGCCAAATTTACAATTCTGACCACTGTCCATTTATGAGTTAAAACTCTTGAACGCTTCCATGGATCCCGGTGATTCTGACACTGTTTTCTCGTGACATATTGTACTTCATGGTAGTGGTAAAATTTCTTAGATATAACTTGCGTTTATTTGTGAATAAAATGGAAATTTGGCAAACATTTTGAAAATTTTGCAATTTTCCAACTTTGAATTTTTATGCCCTTAATTCACACAGATACAGTAAAGACCAAAAGTTTGGACACACCTTCTCATTCAAAGATTCTTCTGTATTTTCATGACTGTGAAAATTGTAGAATCACACTGAAGGCATCAAAACTATGAATTAACACATGTGGAATTATACATTACATTTTATAAAAAAGTGTGAAACAACTGAAAATATGTCTTATATTCTAGGTTCTTCAAAGTAGCCACCTTTTGCTTTGATTACTGCTTTGCACGCAGAAAAAGCGAACGGATGGACTCTACATGCCTAGTTCCCACCGTGAAGCATGGAGGAGGTGGTGTGATGGTGTGGGGGTGCTTTGCTGGTGACACTGTTGGGGATTTATTCAAAATTGAGGCGGTGAGCGGTCCAGCTCACCCCAAACCATCTCGATTGGGTTCAGGTCTGGTGACTGTGGAGGCCTGGTCATCTGGCGTAGCACCCCAACACTCTCCTTCTTGGTCAGATAGCCCTTACACAGCCTGGAGGTGTGTTTGGGGTCATTGCCCTGTTGAAAAATAAATGATGGTCCAACTAAACGCAAACTGGATGGAATAGCATGCTGCTGCAAGTTGCTGTTGTAGCCATTCTGGTTCAGCATGCCTTCAATTTTGAATAAATCCCCAACAGTGTCACCAGCAAAGCACCCCCACACCATCACACCACCTCCTCCATGCTTCACGGTGGGAACCAGGCATGTAGAGTCCAGCCGTTCACCTTTTCTGGGTGCAAAGCAGTAATCAGAGCAAAAGGTGGCTACTTTGAAGAACCTAGAATATAAGACATATTTTCAGTTGTTTCACACTTTTTTGTAAAGTGTAATGTATAATTCCACATGTGTTAATTCATAGTTTTGATGCCTTCAGTGTGATTCTACAATTTTCACAGTCATGAAAATACAGAAAAATCGTTGAATGAGAAGGTGTGTCCAAACTTTTGGTCTGTACTGTATGTCACACAAAATACTTAATAAGTAAGATTTCACACATGTCTACTTTACATCAGCACAATTTTGGAACCAAAATTTTTTTGTTAGGAAGTTATAAGGGTTAAAAGTTAAGCAGCGATTTCTCATTCTTACAACACCATTTTTTTTTAGGGACCACATCACATTTGAAGTCACTTTGAGGGGTCTATACGATAGAAAATACCCAAAAGTAACACCATTCTAAAAAATGCACCCCTCAAGGTACTCAAAGCCACATTCAAGAAGTTTATTAACCCTTCACGTGCTTCACATGAATTTTTGGAATGTTTAAAAAAAATGCACATTTAACTTTTTTCTCAAAAAATTTATTCAGATCCAATTTATTTTATTTTACCAAGGATAACAAGCGCTGTTTGACTTTTCAATGCAAAATTGGCTGGAAGTGAAATCAGACGCCATGTTGAGTTTGGAGAGGCCCTGATGTGCTTAAACAGTGGAAACCCTCCACAAATGACACTGTTTTGGAAACTAGACCCCCCAAGGAATTTATCTAGATGTGTGGTGAGAACTTTGAGCACCCATGTGTTTCACTAAAGTTTATAATGCCCGGGCTTGAAAATAAAAAAATCTTATTTTATCCACAAACATGATCTTTTAGTCCCTATTTTTTTATTTTCCCAAGGGTAACAGGAGAAATTGCACCCCAAAAGTTGTCCAACTTCTCCTGAGTACGCTGATACCCCATATGTGGGAGAAAACTACTGTATTGGCACACGTCAGGGCTCGGAAGGGAAGTAGTGATGTTTTGGAATGCAGAATTTGATGGAATGGTCTGTGGGCATCATGTCGCACTGGAGAGCCCCTGATGTACCTAAACAGTGGAAATCCCCCACAAGTGACCCAGAAACTAGACCCCCCCAAGAAACTTATCTAGATGTCTGGTGAGAACTTTGAACCCCAAGGTGTTTCACTAAAGTTTATAATGCCCGGGCGTGAAAATAAAAAAAATCATATTTTTTCCACAAACATGATCTTTTAGTCCCCAATTTTTTATTTTCCTATGAGTAACAGGAGACATTGGACCCCAAAAGTTGTTGTCCAATTTGTCCTGAGTACGCCGATACCCCATATGTGGGAAAAAACTACTGTATGAGTGCATGCGAGGCTTGGAAGGCAAGTAGTGATGTTTTGGGATGCAAACTTTGATGGAATGGTCTGCAGAAACCATGTCACGTTTGGAGAGTCCCTGATGTGCCAAAACAGTGTAAACCCCCCCAATTCTAACTCCAACCCTAACTTCAGCACACCCCTAACCCTAATACTAGCCCTAACCATAACCCTAACCACAAACCAAACCCTAACACACCCC